>WTSP01000385.1:9418-57452 GCA_025331215.1 Actenoides lindsayi | reverse complement strand
CAACAAAAAACCCACAAAAAAAAAAAAGGCAGATTTCTGGCTTTTTTCAAATGTTTCTGGGTTTGAGCAAAACAAAGCAGGCCCTTCGGGGCTGTGCCTCTTGCCCCCCCACTCCCGCCCCAGCCCCCTTTCCTGGTGTCAGGCAAGAAGGTGGATTCGGAGGGTTAGAATAAAGTGCGCCATCTGCTTTTAAAAAAAACAGTAATAAAAAGAAGGGAATCTGAGTCATAGCTCCTTTCACCTTTTGTGAGGAAGACGGCAGAGTCCAAAAGGATCACCCTGCATGACTGAAATTTCCACGGTCCCCTACAGTTTGATATTGCTGTACACCGGGTACCAGACTAGCTTTGGGTCAACTAAAGATCAGGAGTAAGTTAAAGGGAGCATCTACTGTACAGGTGCGCGGGGGCGTGGAAGTCTGAGCGCTGCGTTTATTTGTTTCAAACAGAGAGAAAAAAAAAGTAAAGAAAAGAAAAGAAAATGGAACAAAACAAAATAGAAAAGGGATCGTACTCATTTACATGAGGCAAAGTGGCGGCATCAGTACATGTGACAAAGCATCGTGATGGCTGACATGGGCAAACCTTCAGAAAGCAAGGGTGGTTAGAGGACATCTCTCGGAGGACCGACAACTACGCCACGGCAGTGGAGTTCACTGGGAGCATCGGGGCGGCTGCGTACAGAGAGAGGGGAGAGGGACAGCGGGAAGAGAGAGAGGAGGAGGAGGTACAAATACTTCGTGGTGACCTTGAGCAGGAGCCTAGAGGGGCAGGTTATACATGAGGCTTGTCTTGCCAGAGAGAGTCCTCCCGGTTGGATCCCTTCATAGCCTGGTCTGGGCTTCGGGGATGTATATCTCAATGCTTTCGGCGCTCTCGGTAGCTGAGTTCTGTCGGACCGATGCAGCGCGCTTGGCAGCCATCAGCCGTTTCCGGGCCTCTTGACGCTGCGAGCTTTCCAGAGAGCGTTCTCGTATGAGTGGCACCTGACCTTTCGATGGCTTCTTTGGCACTGGAGGAGGGACCCTTCTCTCCTGATCAAAGCAGAAGGTTAATGGCATTATACAGCTTCTCAGGGAAAGGTGGGAAAAACTAGGATACGTCAGTAGTTAGAACACACATTTTACCTACGGTTTGTTAGCTCTTATCTGCCCTCCTGTCTTCAGTCAACTGGCTTTTGTGCCCGAGGGTTCATAAACATGGGGCAAGGGCAAAGGGGAGGGGGGGGCCGGCCGCAGTGCCGCTTCTCCTCGGGGACGGTGCCGGGGCCAAGGAGGCCCCACCGCTGACCACCTAGTGCGGCTCCCCGGGGCGGGGGGTGTCCCGGCGGCTCCTCCACCGCGGTGCCAGGGGCTGGGAAGGAGAACATCTCAGAGGTGGCCTCCCACCACCGCCACTGCCTTCGCCTGAGGCTGGGGAGCGAACGCCGCTCTTGGCGGAGGAACTCCAGAGAGCCCCGGCTCCCGGGCCACCACCCTCTTCTATACGTGCATAATGTAGACGTTGCAAGGTATACTTGCAACATGGAGGTACTGTGGCTTTGGCGTTCCCCCGGCGTGGTGGGAACTAGCTGCCTGCAGCTGGTGTGTCAGAATACATATGTTTTATAAACACCGTATATTTCTGTATATGTTTTGCAGTGGCTTAATGACTGCTCAAAACCCCCACAGTTTGGGTCTCACTGTGCAAGCTCATAAACTCCGGGCTCCTGATAAATAGGCACGACAAGCTACAATCAGCTAGAAACAGGGAAAAAAAAAATAGTAGGAAAGAACTTTAAAGACCATTAAGAGAACATGCATAAATCATCACGGTGGCAGCGAGCTCCAGATATGCCATCAACAAGGAGGACTTTTCTGTATATATATCCTGGTGCACGTACACACACATACGAAAAAAAAAAACCCCAAGAAAAAAAACCCTCTGAGAGGGATCTCTCCCAAGAAAGAAAAGTGTATTCAGGTCTGAATTTCAGGCGGCCACAAAGACTTTGTCAAGTTAATTAGATTGTCTTTTAAGTTACATCCCCTTCCAACTGTGAACATGGTCTCTGAGCGAAGGGATTTTATCGCACTACAAAGGTCCCATTCTGCCCTTTCGTTTTCTCTCATGCTGCTCACAACGGCCTCCGCGGCTCGAAATATAAAGGTGCTTAGTTACACTTATTCATACTTTGCTTCTTCTTTCCGTCCAAGGATTAATCTATGCTGCTTAAAAAGGGCCCACTGGCAAAGGCCAAAGGCGACTGCAAATATCAATTCCATAGAAAGTTTTTTCTCTTTTTTTTTTTTTTTTTAATCCTTTTCAAGAAAGGAGATGATCTGTTTCGTCTAAAATCATAGACAAATGCTGTTGAAACAAGAACACAGTCAGTGTCATTCTGCAAACTCTTTACCTTCCTACTGTAGGTCCCTTTCTTCAGCACTACTTAACTTCCTTTAACCCATTTATAGTCTTCCTTTTGTTGGAAACTCTTTGAAGTGTTTTTGAGAAGTAAAGAAAAGGCACTTTTTTTTTTTTACTTTTTTTTTTTTTTTACTTTTTTTTTTTTAAGGAAAGCTCTCATTTCTTACTGCTGCAAGTGCAAACACTCAGCCTACCCGCTTTGCTGTAAAAGCTACCGAAAATCCATAATGCCAGCGTTTCTGTCCATGCATGTTTGACAGCTTTAACTTCCTTTTCTGATAGATACTGGAAAAAATAACCCACAAGAAGATAAGAAAATGACTTGCCTTCGGTACCTTGGGCTAGGAAAACACCTTCCCATTCATTCCCCTACCAAACACTCTAGGAGTGCACACATGGTGTGAGCATGGACCTTCTAAGTCAGGAATGAGTATTTAGTCTTGATTGGAGGAGGAGGAGGAGGAGGAGAAGGAGGAGGAGGAGGGAGAGTGCTACCAGCACTGCCTTTGCAAAGCTTCCTGCTGCAAGATTAAGGGGGTTTGATATTATTATGGTTATTTGTCCAAAAGAAAACACCGCTTTGGTCGTTTTGGTTTTTGGGGCAGCCCAGACTCGTGTCTGAGCCACGTTCCCCCTCCTGGTGGTGACCCTACCTGTTGTTGGCTGGATTCCTGGCTACCAGACCAGCTAGAGGGGAAACTCAGCCATCAAATTACGTACCTACGGCAGCGCGGCACCAGACCGTGGGTTCCTCTGGGAATGGGCCTGCCTTTTAAGGATTTTCTGAAACGTTTGTGTGTTTGGGCTCACCCAAGGGCTGTTTGTCTTAATGTGGATAGTGAGAAGAAAAATAAGGCAATGGTGCCGAATGAGAATGGAAAGTGAAATGTGCTCACACTTGGGAGATATGGTAATTTTTTTTGTGGTGACAGAAAAAGACTACATTCAAAAAAACCAACAACCAAACCAAAAACCAAAGCTCCAGATGACTTTCATGCTACCTTGAGTAAACAACTGTACCAGCAAAGTGAACCTGGTTATGAAATCACCCATTAAAAAAAAACCAAACAACTGAAAACCTCAAATAAATACAACTCAAACAGACCAAAAAAAAAAAAAAAAAAAGAAAAGAAAAACAATAGTTCTTTCATGTAGCATTTTGGAAGGCATATTTTTGCTATTGCTCTGTTTGGTTACCAAAGTCAGCGGTGGTTACAGTGCTTCCCTAGTTTTTTTCAGCAACACAACCTATAACTCTCGCTATATGCAATCATATGATCCGTAAATGTGATTTATTTAATTTTAAGAACCAATATATAAGGCAGTTCCTTCCAACGATTGATCACCTAGTATGATTAAATGTAAAGCTTAACAAAGTACCACATTCCCATTATCCGATTCACAAAGACAGATTTGGTTTTAAAATATGCCTGAAACATATTACAGATAATATCCCAGATGATTATTATGTAAACATTGTTATTACAATGCAATTAATTTGATATGAGCTTCATTTCACATTTTTAACGTCAGCGCTGTAACACAGAGGCCTATTTAATCTGTCCAGTATTTGTGCAGGGTTTTAAATGAAGCATACAAAATCGACAATGTTCTACCTTCTTGTCATGAGGATCCATCTGTTTCCAATTATTGGCCTTTAACTGATGAAGTTCATCAAATTTCATACTAATATTTTCTATGGACAACTGCAGCATATCCCAAAACCCTGCTAAATCCTGGGAGGTCGGCCGTGGATGTGCATTAGGATTCTGTACAAGAGAAGAAGAAAAAAAACACGCTGGCTTTAGTACCTCTGACTGGAAAAGGCTCCTGCAAACGGTCTCGAATATTCCTACTCGAGCAGTCCCAGAAGATCCCGGTGACAAGTGAGGTGCAGAGAGAAGCAAAGAGGAGCTACTTACTGGAAGGGGCTTTAGAGGAGTTGGGCTTGGTGTTGAGCTGCTGAGTCCCTGCAAGAGCCCACTCATGGGGAAGGGGCACAGGACCTGCCCAGGGATGCTCCTGGGCACAACTGGTGATGTCCTGTGTTCCTAGGGATGTTCCTGGTGGTATCCTAACTGCCCTAGAATTAGTGACCAGCCTCCTCTTCCCCTCAGTGAAGAAGGGTTCCCTGCCACGTTCACGCTCGTAAAAATCCCCATGCAATGTGCATTTGCTGTGTGTGCAAATAGGGACATGCCAAAGCCGGAGCACTGGCCCCATGCTTGGAGAGCCTAAGGTCTAGAAAAATACACCGTTTCAAGTAAAATTGCCTCTTATGCTCCTCAGGCCAATTTCTTAGAATCAGAGAATCGTTTTGGTTGGGAGAGCCCTTTCAGATCATGGAGTCCAACCGCTCCCCCAGCATTGCCAGGGCACCACTAACCCATGTCCCTCAGCTCCATGTGGGGCTTTGAAACCCCTCCAGGGATCATGGGGACTCCACCACTGCCCTGGGCAGCCTGAGACAGCCCCGGACAACCCTCAAGGGAAAGAAATTTTTTCTCAGCTCCAACCTAAACCTCCCCTGGTGCAACTTGAGGCTGTGTCTTCTTGGCCTATTGCTTGTTCCTTGGGAGAAGAGACTGACCCCCACCTCACTACAAATTAGAAAGCTGGAAAATTTTTATAAGTGCTGGTGTTTTTGAGAATACTGCTTTAGATACATAGTGTGAAATGTATTTTTGTTTATGAAGAGGAATATAGTTCTGATTCTACTACTACTAACAGCATAAAAAATAGCAGGCAATAATACTAGTGGCAGCATATACCAATTGCATGCAGTAATAACAACGCAAACTTAACTCTTTTCCTCTTTGCCCTTTTAGCACTCTGGAAAATGATTTTTCTCTCTTTCATTATCGGGTTTGTGGAACGTGAAGCACCACCATGCAGTGGCTGACTTTGTAGTATTTCTGACTTGTTTAATACAGGCAGCATTGGGATTACATAGCAAGGCCCCACTCATGAGACTTGTGGTCCACCCTGGAATACTTCAAGGTCTTTTACTCAAATATCTCTGTGCCCACAGAACTCAGCGGTCAAGGGACAGGTCCTTGCTCCTCCAGAGTCAGTAGCCTCAGTGATTTTTCACCCAAAGCTTTTTGCCTATTGTTATTTTAAGGCTCTCAAGCTATTGTGAAACTTATTCAGACTCCACCTAGTTTCACAGAGTTACTCCCAAATTCATGTCAAGACTGTTACTGGAAAAAGAAAACTGTTAGTCAGGGACCCTGTGTAGTTCAAGGTTAGTAAAAGGCACACAACAGTGTCTAGCAGGAATGTTACATACCAGGTTTTCTTCGCAAAGTTCTCTGAACTGGTAAAATTTCTGGGCCATGAGAAGCTGGGCACTGCCCACTGCAGTTCGAATTTTCCCTAGAACTGAGAGAGACAGAAATGTAAGTCCCGATGCTTTCTTTGCTGTGGGCAAGTAAAAGCCTATAGAGAGAGAGAAGAAAGCTGCACTGTAGTCAGCTCTGGCTTCAAAAAGCACATTATCTCTCGGTCATGGATTAGAGAGAAGCTGGTAAATCTAAGGCCAGATCTGCACTGGGCAAAACCACTAATCTGGTGCTGCCTCTTAATCTCATTCTCCCAGTGACACCAGTTGTAACCAGCAAAGAGCACTTCCATGGCAGTATAAATGCGGCTCATCAGAAGCTTTCGCAACCTGTAAAGAAAGATCACCAGAAATTATAGAACTGTTTAGATTGGAAAAGGCCTTTCAGATCATCAAGAGCAACCGTTCCCCCAGCACTGCCAGGGCACCACTAACCCATGTCCCTCACCAACACATCTCCACGTGGGCCTTTGAGACCCCTCCAGGGATCATGGGGACTCCATCACTGTTCTGGGCAGCCTGGGACAGCCCTGGACAACCCTGCAGGGTGTTGCAAGAAATTTTTCCTCAGCTCCAACCTAAACCTCCCCTGGGGCAACTTGAGGCTGGTTCATCTTGTCCTGTCCCTTGTTCCTTGGGAGCAGAGCCCGACCCCGCCTGTCTCCAACCTCCTGTCAGAGAGCTGTCGAGAGCCAGAGGTCTCCCCTCAGCCTCCTTTGCTCCAGACTGAAGAAGACCAGGTCCCTCAGCTGCTCCTCACCAGATTTGTGCTCCAGACCCTTCTTCAGCTCCATTGCCCTTCTCTGGCCACACTCCAGCCCCTCCATGTCCTTCTGGGAGTGAGGGGCCCAAAACTGACCCCAGGATTTGAGGTGTTGCCTCTCCAGTGCCCAGTTCAGGAGGGCAATCCTTGCCCTGGTCCTGCTGGCCACACTTGTGCTGACACAAGCCAGGATGCTGGTGGCCTTCTTGGCCACTTGGGCACTCTCTGGCTCATCTCCAGCTGCCTGCTGACCAACCTCTCCAGGTCCTTTCCTGAAGGGCACTTTCCAGCCTCTCTGCCCCAGCCTGGAGTGGTGCAGGGGGTTGTTGTGACCCAAGGGCAGGACCTGGTACTTGGCCTGGTTGAACATCATCCCATTGACCTTGGCTCATCGATCCAGCCTGGTCAGACCCCTCTATAGAGCCTCCAACCCTCCAGCAGATCCACATTCCCACCAACCTGGTGTCACCTGGAAAGTGGCTGAGGGTGCCACGATCCCCTCGCTCAGATCAGCCATAAAGATAATAAACAGAACTGGCCCCAGCACTGAGCCCTGGGGACACCACTTGTGACCAGCTCCAACTGGCATCGTCTCCATTCACCAGCACTCTTCGGGTCCAGCCAAAATAAATAAATCCAAAACCAAACCACATCTTCGCTCTGACCCCCTGACAGCATTTTTCGGGTCTCAGCGTGCCGTGACAGGCCGCAGTGCATGCCGGCAGCTTGCGCCCAGCACGGCACCACGTGGTGCCTGGTAAGAGAAAGGCCTCTCCACAGGATTCAGCTGCACGCGGCCACGGGCACAGCAAACCAGCACAAACCCTCGTGCTGAACCGAAACCAGGCACGCAGGGGCACGAGACCCGTGCTCTGCCCCTTCCAGGCAAATGGCTTCTCCTGCAGCCGCCTCAGAGCTACTTGCGTCTGCCGAAGGAAAGTGGGATGGGGAGCTCATTTATACTTCAGACATACAAAGGGAAGGAAAAAAAAAACAGAGGCAGGGAAGAGAGAGCCTTTCCACATTTTTTTCAGAAGCTATAGGAGAGAGCTCTGTGAACACACACAGCGCCCAGACTTTCATTTCGTTCCCAGAACTCAGCTCAGCTCTGCCAGGAAACAGCCGTGAGCTGGAAGATTCGCTCAGCGGAATATTTTCAGCATATTGCACAGGGAGTTTTGCACACAACTCTCATTATTGTCAGCAAGGCTTGCGTGTCTAATTCCATGCGCACAGCGCTGAAAATGGACCCCTTGGTGTGTCTAGTCATTTATGCAACCCAATATGCAAACCACTCAACTGAAAGGACTTTTCAATAGTAGGAGGAGCTACTCCGGGAGCTTTCATGTGGTTCCCATTGTTATGAAAACTCTTCCCACTGAGTATATTTGGGAACAGCTGCCTCATCTGGAGCTCGGCCACTCTGACGCTTCCCAAGACTTGAGGAGGGGAGAAAAAAAAAAAATCATCTCTCAACTTCTCAGGATGAAAAAAAACAAAATAGAGACGAGACAGGCTCTTCCTGGAAACTTGCACCACCCAAGCTGGAAATCACGTCCCAGGCATGAAGGAATGTAAATACACCTTGTTGGCGATGGATGGGAATGTGCCCCTTTCTCTGAGGGAAGAAAAGCTTAATATGCAGAGATCTCGGCAGAGGGAGAAGGGAGTCCTTGTCCTTGGCTGCCTAGCGACTGGCGATCTGCCTGAAAACCATCATCCCAGCTGACTGCGGGATGCATGCTGATGCTGTTCTCTATTGTTGCCACTTCTGCTGTAGCTGCGGCTGTATCTAGTCAAGTGTCACTGATTCCTCGCCCCCTCAAAAGCAAGCGGTCTGTTAATGTGCAACCCGTCAACAACCAACCCTGTCACGGAAGTTAGGGGGGGGAAAAAAAGAGACCACAAAAAAAAGAAAAAAAGAAAAAAAAACCAAAAAAGGGGGGAAAAAAAGAAAAGAAAAAAAAAGAGAAAGGCTGCGAAAGGCTGAAAGGAATCTCTCCAGAAGGCACAAAGCCTTATCAATAGCCTGAGTTTTACTTCCAAGTGCAGGTTGCTTTCAGTGTTCCCAGGCAGAGGGCTCGTTTTGCCTACTCAGTCAGAACCTCCCCATGCCACAGAGAAAGCCCAAGGTGCAGTAAAAAAACCCAAAAAGTCAAACTGGACTGATAATTCCTTAGGAGAAAGGCTGCAAGGTTTGAAGCCAAATACCAAGAATATAAATGACATTGCAAAGCTAATTCTCCAAACACATCAGAAAAGAGCCAGAGAAATCTTTCAGCAGCAAGGGAGATGGGGGACAGGAGGCAAACACATCAACATTCAATTTGATGTGTTCAGCTAATAGGGTGCAAACAAAAATGTATAAACCTGAGCAACCACAACAACAAAAAACTACTGGCCCGTCACGATGCAATCTCAGCGGATTTAAATACCTATATAATGTTATTCACGGCTGCTTTCTATTCCGTGCAGGGTTACAGAGCGTGCGCAATGCTGTCGGATCCCAATGCCTCCCAGTAACGCATTAAGCAACACGATTAGCATCCATCACATGCTTTGCTGTCACCCCTTTCCCAGGGGGAGATGTGTGTGGAGTGCAGTTGGTTTGCTCTTACAGTTTGAATTCTCCTCCCTCCCCCCGCCCCTTGCTTTGACCTCTCTTCCCTCTACATCCAGTTCTCTCCTGGGATGACTTTTAAGAAATAGACAGTTATGTCTATTCTGGAAGAACTGCTTTGGTGTAGATGTTTTTATGTAATTCTGCTATGGTGAAGTGACTCCAAACTGTTCTTGTTTTTGACAAGAGGGCTGCAGAACATCATTTGAGGATAGACACGTGCCAGGGAATTCCCCTGTGTCTCCAACCCCCCAACCTGTTCTCCTTTTAAAACACTCTCAAGTATAAACTTATGTGCTGTTCAAGCAATAAGTTCTTGCTTCTTCTCTTTGTTCTCAGAATTAAATAGGACCTGCTTTGGGATTTTAGAGCTCTATGTATCTCCCCCTTCCATGTCTTCACAGTTTATTCCAGAGCTGAGTCCAGCTCGGGAGTGCTCAGCACAGCAGAGACAGGGACCTGTTGGAGCAGGGCCAGAGGAACCCCAGCAATGCTGGGAGGGCTGGAACCCCTCTGCTGGGAGGCCAGGCTGGGAGAGCTGGGGGCTTCAGCCTGCAGAGGAGAAGGCTCCCCAAGGGGAGACCTTCTGGGGGCCTCCCAGCACTTCAAGGGTGCTGTCAGAAAGCTGGGGACAGACTTTTGATCATGGCCTGTTGGGACAGGACAAGGGGTGATGGTTTGAAACTAAAAGAGGGAGATTGAGACTGGAGAGAAGGAAGATATTTTTTTTTGTATGCTGAGGGTGGTGAGAGCCTAGCCCAGGTTGCCCAGAAAGGTTGTTGATGGTCCATCCCTGGAAGCCTTCCAGGTCAAGTAGGAAAGGGCTCTGAGCAACCTGCTGTAATTGCAGATGTCCCTGCTCAGTGCAGGACTAGGTGACCTTTAAAGGTCCCTTCCAACCCAACCCAGTCTATGATTCTGTGGTGCAATTAATCCCTTCCAGACTTTAACTGCTCTGTTCTGCCAAGCCCTTACATGGTGCATGTCAAAGCTTTATAAACATTTGTGATTTAATCAAGTTTGATAGGTTTTTCACAGGATCATCAAAAGATACTCCCAGTTGCTTGCCAGGATACTGATTCCATGTGCCTTGTTCTGATGCTATCACAGAGAGTCCCAGACTCCCAGTTGCCCCTGTACCTCACCTCACATCATAACACGTTGTTGTGTCATCACCATCCCCAGCTATTGTTCTGCTGCTGGTGGTGATAAAGCCCTTTCAGGCACTTTAAAATGAGAAAAAAACTGTTTAAAAATACTTTCTATTTTCTTCAGCACACCTGCCACTCAGAGGAGACCTAGGCAAAATGCAGTACAGTATGGCCATGGAGATGGTCTACCACATATGTCCAAGGAGTCCATTCCGGAGAAACTCTACTCCAAGGTCCAGCCAGTAGACAAGGCCAGAGAAGGGGCAGGAAACCAGCACTCCTACAGCATAACTCAGGAAGGGACAGGAGGCCCAAAGCTGCACTGAAATGGGGTTCCTGGTGATAGGCTGTGGAGGGAAAACCACCATGCTGATCAAGGCCAGTAAGGTCCATTAGTGCCCTCAAGGCCCTGACATAGCATGCAAGAGTTTTTTGAAGAGATCTCCAAAATGTGTCAACATGGATCTCAGCAATGAGTGAGGAAAGCATTCAAACTCCTGGTGCCCTGAAGTTCCCCAAGAGGACTTCCCCTGGACATCTACTCTTCTCCTGCCTGGTCACAGCAAGACACAGGAATACCCAAGATGAGGTGGGGGTGGATTGTGGAGCTAAAGCAAAGGGAGGCTAAACAGTGATGTTCCATGTCCTGTCCTCATTTTGAAACCCTTGCTGGGTGCCTGACTTTGCAGCTTGCTGATCTCTGCCCTTTGGTTTGTGTGAGGCACGTGGAAGCGCATCCACTGAGGTGTTTGTGGTGAGAGAACATTAATATTAGAAAGAGTGGGTGGGAAGGGGGTAAAAAAAAAAGCTGCCTGAATTAATTTTTTTTTTTTTCTCCTTTTCTTCCCTTATCTCTTTATCTGCCTGAATAAAGTGCATTAGCTGATTTGGGATCCTGATGACATGGTATCTGCCCTCCCCTTTCTGGAGGTAGACGGAAGGAAGTGGGCTAGAAAATGAAATATCAGCTCCTAACCTCGGGTCAGGTAATGCCAGCTGCATGCTGCAATGGAAAGGATGGTGGTGGTTGAATTTCACTATAAAAAGGAGACCACAGCTGGCTTTGAGACACACGCAGAGTGGAAGAGGTCTCAGAGGAGGAGAACCCTCGTGCTCTGTCACTGTGTGCATCCATCCGCCTGAAGCAGCAGGGAGGTTGCCATGGCCTTTGCCAGCTATGCTGCAGGAGTAAGTGCTTATATTTGGTATAAGTGTTAAGATATATTTGCTGCAGGAGAAAAAGCAGGGTGTAGGTCCCACGATGCTGTTATCTACCAGTAACACTCCTGGTCTTAGTGGGAGCTGAATGGGATGCTAATCCTGTCTGAGACAGCTTTCTGTACTGAGCTTTTGCAAATGGGTTTGGTGCTTGAGTGACAAGGAGGCCAGGGACTATCCATTATTTATCTATAAGGGCAGCGCTGTTGATGTGGGGTTGGGAAGGACAGTCCTTTTCTCTATCAAAATGTCTGGAATTACACCATGAAGTGAATGTCTGTGCATTTAAATGTCAGCCCGGGTAGGATTTGCGGCATTCTCAACTCCTGTGATTTTCTTAAAAGCTTTGCGTTTCTCTGTCTGCTTTTCCTGAAACCCCATCTCCTGGAAATGGCCCAAGAATCTCAGATTTCATTGAGAAAAGGGTTATTTCCAGCAGGTGGCTGCTAGGTCACCAACCTTTCCTGTCCTGAGAAAGCAGATTACTTACTAGGTCTCTAGGCTCAGGTCAGCTTGAGTCCTTACCCCACCTTGTAGATCAAGAGGCGTTGCTGTTTGCCTGCGGAGGAGGACCTTTCATAACATGATGGAGAAATACTGTTCTTGGTTCAGAGACAACTATGAATCAGAATTTGAATCAGAGTTTAGTATCTGTTGTGATGATGACGATTATTACTGGCATTGTTGTGCTATCTGCTCATGCTGACCAGTCTCACCCAAACAGAAGTATGAAGATGGTCCATTGATGGTCCAGTCTAGTCAAGATATGGCTCTTTGTGCTCTCTCTTTCTTGACTGAACAGAGCTAACACCACCTTTCTCTCTCCCAGTTCAGATCACTGCTTTTGGTGCTGGTTCTAGCACTCGTCGTAAGGAGCTCACCCCATGGGAGAGTAGTTAATCCTCGATCCCGCAAGCACGGAGGCTCTGTGAGGCAAAGTGAAGATTGCCTGAGCCAAAAGGATCTCCAATTCCCTACTGCGGTGAAAGTTGACGTTCATATCAGCAATTCAGATCATGCCTTTAGTATGTTCCATGATATCAGGAACCGGTCTCTTGCTCCTTGGGATTACAGGTAACCCTTTAGTTGTTATCTAAATTGCAATGGCTGTGCTACACAGATGTTTGTTTGTAGTGAGTGATAGATGGTTCTCAGCATATTCCTGGAGTCCTGTGAGCATTGCAAACACTTCCTGACACACATTTTGATGTTGGTTGAGATTTCCCCAACAGAAACTGTTTGCTGTGCAAAGGGACATAATTGGAACAGTTTCTAAACATCATAGAATCATGGAATAGTTTAGGTTGGAAAAGACCTTTCAGATCATTGAGTCCAACAGTCAAACCCCCTGCAATGCTGTGTTCCTCAGCACCACAGCTACATGGCTTTTAAATACCTCCAGGGACGGGGACTCGCATCATTTCTCTGGTCAGTCTGCTCCAATGTTTGGCAACCCTTTTGTGGAAGAAAATTTTACTAATGTCCAACCTAAACCTACCCTGGTGCAACCTGAGGCCATTTCCTCTCGTCCCATTGTTTGTTTCTTGGGAGAAGAGTCTGACCCCACCTGTCTCCAACCTCCTGTCAGGGAGCTGTCGACAGCCAGAAAGTCTCCCCTGAGCCTTCTTTTCTCCTGGCCCAACAAGCCCAGGTCCCTCCGTTGCCCTTCTCTGGACATGCACCAGCCCCTCAATGTTCTTCTGGGAGTGAGGGGCCCAAAACTGACCCCAGGTTTCGAAGGGCAGCCTCACCAGTACCTAGTTCAGGAGTACTATCTCTGCCCTAGTCCTGCTGCCCACACCAGTGCCAACCCAAGCCAGAATGCTGGTGGCCTTCTTGGCTACCTGGGCACATGCTGGCTCATCTTCAGACAGGTGTCAACCAGCACTGTCATGTTCTTTTCTGCTGGGCAGCTTTCCAGCCACTCTTTCACAAGCCTGGAGCATTTTATAGGGTTGAAATAATGATAAAGCTAATTCTTCCTATAGCAAAAAGCTGATGGTAGCACATTGTAATTTTACATTTTTCTAAACGAAAGAAATTCTTGAATGCTGAAATTAAAACAAAATCAAACAAAAATGAATAGTCCACTTGCAATAAGTTCTGTATTTCACCCAGCTCTGACTCCATCCATCAATTCCTAAAGAATGACGTGGCAATATTACCCTCCCCAAATCGATCGAATTTCTAGGAAAAGTGTTCTAAAAATGTTGAAGACAGGGAAATTCTTTGGCCAGGATACGCGGATAAATAGTAAGGTGCTTTCGTGGAGATAACCAAGAAGATCCTGCCAAACCACGTTGTGCAAGGGCATGAAAACTTTTTGTGTCCCCACCCCCCAGGTTTGACGAGGACCCCAACCGCTTCCCCCAGGTGATCGCTGTTGCCGAGTGCCGCCTGTCTGGCTGCGTGAACCCACTGGGGCAGGAGGACCACAGCCTCAACTCTGTCCCCATCCAACAGGAGATCCTTGTCCTCCGCCGGGAGCAGGGGGGTTGCCTGCCCGCCTACCGCCTGGAGAAGAAAGTCATCACTGTGGGCTGCACGTGTGCCACTCCCATTGTCCACCACCAGTCCTAGGAGGAATTAGAAGGAGAGACAACATCAGGAGGAAAAAAAAATGTCTCTTACAAATGTGTCTTTGAGGAAACGACAACGTTTCCTTCTAGGAATTCAGTATTACTTTTCCTTCCCGAATCTGAGCAACTCACCCCATGGAAGTACTGATTCTTGCTATTGTTCATTTCTGAGTGGAAGTCACTGGGAGCTGGCGAAGGAGGGGAGAGAGTGGGATGGAGGAAAAGTTTTGTTTGTGACTCCAAGCAGGGGAGGGGTAAAGCAATGCAATTTTTCTTAATTTTTTTTTTTTACAATTTTATTTTTTATTGCAGCTTACATCAGTTTGGTGAATCAAATGAATTACAGTTTCAAAAATTGTCCTTGGCAGTAAATTGCCCTAATGTATACCTTCCAACCAGCACTGCCACACAAAATTCTTCCTCCTGCACCTTCTCCCTCCCTTCCTCATCCCCTAGCCCCTTTTCCTTCTCTGGCCACCCCTGCTTGCTAGCATATTACTAGTGTAACTCTGATGTAAGTGCCACTACGCCTGATTCTCATTGCACTCTGGGTTTGTGTCACCCAGACTTACTTCAGAGCATTTTGAGAGAGAATTGAATCCACTTGCACTGAGTATTAAAAAGGCAAAAAGAACTAATGAGCGATTATATTTCTATTTATATCTTCTATTTATGACTGTATTTATGGCTTTGTATGTGCTCAGAGTATCCAAAAAAATGGTGAATGTTTATCTGTATTTATTCAATAACTTATCTGCTGAATAAAAACTGTTTTTTATTTAAAAGAATGCTGGTATATGTTAGCTCAAAATGAAAGCAGACACAGAGGATGGGTTTGAGCTGCAGTAGCACTGAGAGATTTCAGCCAAGATCACACTTTTTTTCTGGTGCAGTGATATGAGTACGAGGGAGCCCATGAAAAGATGTAAAAAAAGGGGTGGAAGTGGTGAAGTGAGGTTATACAGGCTGTGCTGGGGGAGCTGGCAATGGAGACGGGTTCTCTAGACCTTGGGGATGGTCTTTTGGGGATGGTCTTTTAGGGATGGTGGGAAAAGAAGTAGGAGACATTGCATGGCAGAGCTGCAGCCAAAATTTGGGATGGAGGTCTAGTGTGGTTCATGGGAGCTGGGAAAAGCTTGTCCTATCCTCTTCCAGACAAAATGTCATCCTCATAAGCAACCTTCTCTTCACCAGTTGGATGAGCAGGAGTGAAGGAAACATGCAAATGTGGCTCCAACTCACAGCTTTTTAACCAGTGAAATATCAGGTGCTGGGGCTTGTAATGGTGGATGAGGATCCCTCCACATCAAGGGAACAAGGCATGAGCACCTACAGGGCAGGGTTGCCTGCTGAGCTGAGGTGTCCTAACTTAGGAGTGGAGGAATTGCCTTTCCTTTCTCCCCCCTTAGCTACAAAAGTTGCACAGCTCAGCAAGACTCACTAGTTATTATTTTATCAGATTCTTTCAGTGCTGTTTTTGGTTTGTTTTTTTTCACATGACTCACCTTCATCTAGAACTGAGCCAGATTTTCAGATATCTGGTTTTGGTTTCCACTAGTGGAGGTTTTAAGCCTGTATTTCCTTGTTCACCTGAATTTAAACCAGAGTAAACCTATGTGCAAGTATTCTCCTATTCTTCAAATTAGAATCATAGAATGGTTTTGGTTGGAAGAGACCTTTAGGATCATCAAGTCCAATCATTAACCCAGCACTGCCAGGTCACCACTAAACCAGGTCCCTCAGCACCACATCTACACAGCTTTGAAATCCATCCAGGGATGGGGACTCCACCAGTTTCCTGGGAAGCTTGGGCCAGGGCTTCACAACCCTTCCAGTGAAGAAATTTTTCCTCATATTCAGCCTAAACCTCCCCTGGAGCAAATTGACGTCGTTTCCCCTTGTTCTGTGTCTTGTTCCTTGGGAAGAGGGACCAACCCCACCTCACGCAGGTAGACTCTGGGTTTCTTCTGCTGACTAGGTCAGAGAAGACATTCAGTCTAAATGACTCCTTTGGTGCTTGTTTGTCAAGTCGAGTGTATTCCTTGCCCCATGGGTCACTGGGAGCCAGTTCAACAAGCCACGGGTGACGAGGAGGGGAAACCATCTCACTCAGTTACAAGCATATGTAGTCATTTGTGGCAGCAGCTGTTTCGTTATGACCACCAAGCTCTTCATGTGGTGGAGCGCAAACCCATGGAGGCATCTGCTGCGCGCTCTTGTGTAATACCAGCTCTCCTCTTACAGTAACCGCTGACCAGGAAATCGCACGCTGCACACCCCTACTTCTTACTCCTGACCTATTTCCCTCCCTCTCTGTAAACCTAGCTCATGGGGTTGTCCTCACTTGCTCGGTGGGGAGAAAACTAACCTACATTTCTCTCTCCAGACGTAATTATTTTGGCACCGGGTTTCTGACGGCTAAATGGATGTCAGCTCCCGTGCTGATGTGATGCTCTTAAGCACCCACCAGCCTAGCTTAAGAGTTCCTCTGACTGGGTGTATTATGAAGTAGTTAATTAAGGAAATGCAAAGGTAGCTAATTAAGGAAGTCTCACCCCTGGGTCATGAGGTTTTGCAGCCAGCGCTGTCGGCTGCAAACCACACACACCTCTTAGCAAGGCATAAGCTCGTGCTTGGGGATTGTTTCTAAATAAAACGAGCGACAAGGGTTATTTCCTTCTAATGGCATCATTCTTAGAGTGCAGTTGGTTGTAAATACGAGCCTGGCTATTTTTTAGGTGCTGGCTCTTGCAATGAAGTAGGTGGTAGGGTTTCATTCTCAGCAATCTAAGAACATGGCAAACAAGTTTACGCTTCTTGTAAACAGCAGAGTCATATCACCACCAAGAGCAAGTACAGTTCACAGATGAGGACCAGCCTTTGCTGAAGGCTTTGCTTAGGTTTGCTGCCCTTGCAACAGACCCAGCCCCTGGATGCCCACCTGACCCTCTCTGGCTCTGAAATGTAGCTTAGAGCATCCTTCAGGGACTCAGTTGTACCAGGAGAAGAAGACACAGCTGTAGATACAGTAGCAGTCCCATAGCAGTCTTCCTGTAACCTGTTGGGCTAAGAAACCTACGGTCACAGGTTGGTATCTGAGTCTCATGGCCTTTTCTATTCCTTTCTGCTCGCCTCTCACTACCCTCCTTCCCCTGTCCCCTTGCTCACTTGCCCCCTGCCCGTGCCTGATTTGGCAGCTCAAGCAGGGGTCCCATTGTGTAGCAGCTCTCATGGGATGTTGGAGGAGAACGCTTCAGAGACCTGTGAATTAACATGGTCTGGGAGGCACAGCAGTGATGTGAGCCCAAGTAGATGTCTCATCACAGACCTGTGCTTTGACCAGTGGACGCGTTAGCCTGCAAGAGTGAGTCAGGCTTCTTTGGATCTTTGACAACAGGCAGATGTTCCTGGAGGTGTCCAAAGGGACTACAGACCAGGTCAGCCTGTTACACAAAATCATTGTTTTTAAAAGTGCACAGAAATTAAATATATAAAGAATGTAAAGATTGCAACTTAAAAGGTTAAAGTAACCCAAGAACTGTTTGTGTTTGTGTTTGGTAAACCAGAGGGGCAACAGCTTGAGAATCCAGAAGTCCATATGGCTTGTTGAGAGTTAGAATTAACAGACAAAATTTTAAGGGGATGAGTGATTTGCTGGTCAGTCTGATGGAAATCTGTGGTTTGATGTCAACATGGTGGACATGGATGGAGCGAGTGTCCATATCATCTGTGAGTTGCGGTTGTCCTGGCAGATGGCCTGACAAATCACACCAGAAACCTGCTCCCATGTCACCATCATCGAGTAAAATCTGAGACTTGCCTTAATCTTCTTTAGTCTCTTTCCCCTTCTTACTCCTTTGCTCTCTGATAGCATTTTTAATCTTGTGCTTCAGAAGAATTGAGGGGTGTGGGCCAAGTCTGCATTTTCTGCAGCACTGTTATAACGTGGTGAGAAAAAAAAAAACCAACAAACCTTCTTAAAATGTCTGTGATGCCTGATGTTGCTTGGCAGAGATATTGATGGGAATGGGACTGTGTTCTGATGCTGGCTTTCAGGAGCTGAGAGGATGCCAGCAAGTCTCAGCTAGCAGAAACAAACCACACTTGCTGTCTTTGCTACTCATAGAAACATTTTTTTACCTTTGTTTATTATATTCTCCGTACTTCCAAGACTAGATAGTGGCAGCACCTTCAGTTCTTCAGCTCTTCAGATAAATCCATTCCTGCTTTCTGTGTAAATTTTCTGTTCCTTTTAGTTATTTCTTTTTCCTTCAGAAAACCAGCTCAATTCTTCCACCTTTTTCTGTAATTTCAACAAAAGATTAAAAATATGTTCGGTGTTCTTTGAGGGTCACAGACTGAGTAGGCTCTACTCAAAATACTGGGGTTTGGGCATAGCTTTCAATGAGTGAGTTTTAGTGTTTTTACCAGTACAAAGAGTTGTGTTTCTGTTTTATCTGCGTTCTTAGTAAGTGCAATATGTTTGTATCATGACCGAGGTTCCCTGTTCCAGTAAATGATTAGAGATGATTTATCTTGTCTCTAACTTGCTCCTATAATTTTTTAGGGGTGTTTCTTTTTATTTCTGACTTGCGGAGTCTGTACTCCTAGTCTCCTTCATGTACTAAGGACTGTTGAATCCCACTGTGATTGTGGGACACATTAATAATTTTATCTGGACCAACAAAGATTTTCTTCGTAGTCTAAGAAATTTTGTAAGCTTGAAGGATGGGAGTCTCTGAAGTTTGCCATGTATCATTCCTCTTCCATAGGTGTCCCATGGTGTGAGCATTTTGCTGTGTGTCCTGAAGGGTTTTCTTGTGCTACATCTGAACATGCTCCTGGCCTGCAGCAGCTCTTCTCTGTTATGTCCAATGATAGGACAAGGGTCAATGGATGCAAGCTGGAGCATAAGAGGTTCCACAGAAACATAAGGAAGAACTTTTTCACTGTGAGGGTCGCAGAGCTCTGGACCAGGCTGCCCAGAGGGGTTGTGGAGTCTCCTTCTCTGGAGACATTTAAAACCACCCTGGACACGTTCCTGTGTTACCTGCTCTAGGTGGTCCTGCTTTTGCAGGGGGGTTGGACTCGATGATCTTTTGAGGTCCCTTCCAACTCTTAACATTCTGTGATTCTGTGAATCTCTATGACCTTTTACAAGCATCTGGTATCTGTCCAGCTTGCTTAGATAACTGGTAATGATGAGCATGGTTATCTGATCATTTGTCACACAAACCCAGTCTCAGCCTTCCCTTTCTGCTCAGTTTTACTCACAGGTTCTCAACAATCTGCTAAGCCACTGCTGCTCAGATTTTGCAAGCTGACATGAAACTGAGATAAGGAGCAGTGCTGGACTGGAAACCTTTGTGTTGAAGGGGGTTTTGCAGCAATCATCCCACACACACACACCACCCCTATGCATCTCTCCACTCCCGGTATAAACAGCGACATACATTGGTTTGGAATTATCCTGCCCCTTTCCAGCTGAACACAGGAAAGTGAAAGAAGACCTCTGAGGTCATGCTGCCAGGAGTGGCAAGAGAACTTACAGTAGGAAAGAAAATAGTCCTCAGGTCAAACGAATCAAACTACGAAAGGCTCCTGCAGGAACATGTACAACGCTCAGGCAGCTTGCAGAGGTGAGCAGGGAGTTGGCACGAGGCCAACTAAATAATAAAAAAAAAAGTGTTGTGTCCTAACACACAGATTTAATTGGGTTGGTAAATGGTCCAAGGCAGAATGATGCTGCTGGAAGGGGGACCAGAGTATGTTTGCATCCTGTTAGTAGAAAGCTACCCGTTTTTTGACACTCCGGCTGTGTCATCTCGTGCTGACCTGGTTCTGACTTATTCCGCATAGCAGCTCACTCTCAGCATTGCTAACTAGTCTCCATTACTCATGTGCCAACTCCAGGTAATGGCACAACACTACCAGGTAATAAAGTGTGGGACTTACTCTGCTTTTAACCATTAGAAGTTACTTGGACCGCTGCAGACAATTTGTCAAAGCTCCTTCTGTAGCAAGTGGCAGGACATTGAGAGATTATTTAATGGACAAGGCAGTCAGCTCTATTTAAATCATCCTGGGCTGATATTTACAGAACTCCATGAAAACTTCAAAGGATGAGTGCTCCTCAGTGCTGGGATTTTTTTTTGGTAGTCTGTTCCCATGCTTAATATTCTTGGGACAGTCAGATGGGGTGAACTTCCAGAACTGCAGGACACCTTAAGGAAGAATAGTTGGAGATAAGGAAGGAAACAAGCTATTAGAATCACATATACTGCCAGATACCTACATACAGGCAAAGTTATATCAGTGTTTGAAGGCAACTAAGGGTGCGGACAGGGGTTCACTGTTGTGATTTCAGGTACTGTAGTCAATTAATGTTTCCCTATCAATGCTTATTTCTTATAAATGTTTATAAATATCTAAAGAGTGGGGGTCAAGAGGAAGGGGTCAGACTCTTTTCAGTGGTGCCCAGCAACAGGACAAGGGGCAATGGGCACAAACTGGAAGCCAGGAAGTTCTTTCTGAACTTAAGGAAAAACTTCTTTCCTGTGAGGATGACAGAGCCTGGCCCAGGCTGCCCAGAGAGGTTGTGGTCTCCTTCTCTGGAGAGATTCCAAACCCTCCTGGGCAATATGATGCTCTGGGAGACCTGTCCTTAGAAGGGAGTTTGAGCTAGATGTTTTCCAGAGGTCTCTTCCAACTCCTGTCATTCTGGGATTCTATGATTCCTTGGACCAGTGCATGTCTGCTAGATCAAAGGGTGGTATGAAACCTGTAGCCACGGTGTGAGTTTAGGCTATAGGCTGACCCACCTAATTTTGCCTGGTGTAGGTTAAGGAGGGTTTAGGTTCACTGGCACAGCCGGAGGGAATAAACCCCATCAGCAACAGTTGGGACAATAACATCTGCTGTTAGCACAGCTAACAGATCTGGAGAAGATGCTTTCACCTGGGAGAACCTTGCCTCCCATTAGGGACTTGCATTCCTGAGCTCTACATCTAGAGCATTCTGTATGTAAATGGTGTTGCATTTTCCGATGGCGCTTTGCCAATGCCTGAGAATGTTCACACCTCCCTGAGACAGCAGCAAACAAAACATCCACGTCTTTGCAAACCAGCCAGCTTTTTGAAACTTGGAACATTTTCATCTGAGCGCTTGTAACCCAAGTGTGCTTTAAATAAACCCACCTGCGATCCACCTACGCAAGTCCCATCGCAGCCGTGGTAGAAGTGCTGTGTCAGTGTGCCCCACATTTGAAGCACTCACTGATGCCAGTAGTGGAAGGACACGAGCATGGAGGAAATTACGACTGCAGTTAGCAATACATGGTTAATTGCTTCAATTATCCACCCGACTCGCTCGTGCGCTTTTTTCATCGTGTACCCACATAGTGACCCTGCTCCAGAGAAAATGTGTTGAAATGGGTTGGACTGAAAATCACAGATACCATCAGACCGAAGTCAAAACTCAGCAGTGGAAGTGTGCTCACCATTTTAGGGGAGGGAGTTTCCTTACACCCAAAGAAGCATTCAAGGCATTGCATTGAACCTAGGGTTACAAATTCCTTTCCAATTAGATCATTAGGTGGATAACTAGTCACCCACTGCTTTTTCTTCTTTTTTTTTTTTTTTTTTTTTTTGCCAGTTTGTCTTTAATGTGAATCTCTTGGCTGTGACTTGGTAAATAATTTTCCTTTGTCTATCTTAGTTTCTTTATCAGTAAAATGGTGATAATGATATGAGCCCTTCTCTGTGAGCTTTACATTCTGCTGCAGCAGAGCTAGATGCTACCAGCAGAATTTTAGATTTTAACATCATTCATATCCCTTTTATGGTCATAATTGAACTGAATGATTTCTTGCCTTATCAAAAAGGCTTCTTTAAAAAGGAAGGAGATCACCACAGGGTTATTTATTATATTTTTTATTGCACAAAGATAAATAAGGAGATACATTATTATTAAATTCTTCACCAGCATAAATAGAATTACATAAATAGACATTTTAAAGTGTAAACTAACAATGTGTAAAGAGCTCCCATTACTTTTTCTGCCCATCACATGAAGGTGTCCAGATTCTGAATTCATAGAGTTCAAGACTTTTGGGGAAAATAATTTAAAGAAAAACCCCAAACCCTGGATTTCTTCATTTTTAATACATTCTGATAGATTCTAGCTAATCATTATGGCTTGATTCAGTTTTCTGGAGACTGAATCAGGTCCCTTCATTTCACTGCTGTTAGGCAAGGAAGCTCTCCTCCCTGCCTCCTGCATGCCTTCCTTCAAGCCTGATGTTGAATCAAGGGAGTGACACATGTGCAGCCCACGGTGATTATTTTCTTCTCCAATCGGAACGATTGGTGGCAGCCGTTCCGCTCCCTCCGAAGGACGAGGATCTCCTGTTTGATGGGGACAGAGTTGACACTGTGGTCCAGCTGCCCGTTTGAATTCACGCACCTGGAGTGGCGGCACTTGGCATCAGCAATCATCTGGGGGAAGCGGTTGCGGTCCTCATCTATCCTGCAAGTTGACACGAGAGGAAGTGTTTGAAATGGAAATGCTGCTGCATCTCCTGAGACATGGTGGTCTGGATCACTATGGGCTCCCAGTTCGGGAACCTGTAGCTCCTGGGAGATTGCCTATGAAGGGGCAGTAAACCCTCCACTAATGTAGATTTTTTTTTTAAGACATAAAGTGCAAATAAGTAAATACTACAGGTTTTTAAGTGTAAGGCAATCATGCCAGGACTTAATGTGGCTGCCTTTGAAAAGAACTTGCTTCAAATAGGCACTGACTTCAAAAGACAGATTAGAAATTATTTGAGCTTCTCAGTATTGTCAGACTGACTAATGGACCCAAAACCCTTCAACTCCCCCCAAAAACATGAAACACTTTCAGGTCCTGATGCTGATGTTATTAAACCACCATTGAATTTGGTGCAGGGTTAGCCCTCCAAGGTACTTTTCATGATGTCTTAGGTAAAGAATACTTTTGAAGTTAAAGCTTGCCCCAATATACAAATAAATTAATGAAATTAAAAAAATAATTTGCTTTGCCTTCTGTATGTTGGCTGAGAGCAGATTTCTGCTCTGTGCTCCTTTGCCTGTT
This sequence comes from Actenoides lindsayi, assembly GCA_025331215.1. Classification (NCBI taxonomy): domain Eukaryota; kingdom Metazoa; phylum Chordata; class Aves; order Coraciiformes; family Alcedinidae; genus Actenoides; species Actenoides lindsayi. The sequence goes on along the minus strand of WTSP01000385.1, from coordinate 34,259 downwards.
GGTTATCTTTCAAAGAGGATTATTTGGACTTTAAATAACCTCACCTTTCTAAAAATCTCTCAACAGTAGAGCATTGAAAATAAAGTTGTGGGTGTAGCCTTAGTGTTATTCTTGACCATTGCAGCCTGTATATTTCTAGACCATAGGGACCGAGATCGTACCTGTAATCCCATGGAGCCAGAGAGCGACTGCTGACATCAGAAGCCAGTTTGATGTCCTGGTTTGTATTGCTGATGCTTGTGTTGACTCTCACAGTTTGAGGGAATTTTGAGTCTTTTGGTGTCTTGCATCCAGCATATGCTTGCTTGAAGAGGTTCTCCAACTTGAGTCCAGGCTGTATCACCTTCCTGTTGGCAGAACCACTGGCTGACAGCACGGCCAGCAGCATGACGAGCAGTGATCTGAACTGGAGACAATTGGTGCAGTTAGGACACAAGGCAGCTGCTGTGACACAGCACACGCTCTAACAGCTCTTCTGTGTGGCTGGGAAATTTACCCACCGTTAGCTTAGCTGGTGGTTAAAGCCTACACTGATAGGAAAATGTGCTCTATGTCACATCCACTCTTGCTTTCATTAATTCTTACGGTGCTGACAGGTATGGTATAAACTCAGTTGTAATTTGGTGATTAAAAAAAAATAATTCTAAATTATTGGAAATAATATAATACAGGAGATAGCAGAAAGGCTATAACAACAAAAATATGCTCTAAGGTTGAGTTTTCAATGTATTTCTTGACTCAGAGTATGTTGCTGTAGCCCCGTTCACTAATAGACCTGCACAGTCTCATCTCTGCCCTGTGCTGGTGCTATTCAGAAATCTCCCTTTTTAGTTATTTTCAATTACAGATGGTTTAAACAAGCATTTTAAAGGTGGGTGCAGAACCCCATTCCTGACAGTCATCTATCAGAATTTAAACATGTCTCTGACAGATTGGCGGAATTCAAAACAGAAAGCAAGTTCTTACCAGAGAAGCACGAATGACTGGAGACATCTTCCTTCCTTCTCTTTCTGCAGTTGATGCTTGTGCTGGGCTCTGTTGAACTGAAATTGTTCCGGCACGTTTGCTGCTGGACTTTTTATAAGGGCTTCTGTGCTGTCCTAGTTAATCTGGAGTAGGTGTTTTTTTCCCAACCTTAACTGTGGTTTCTGACCATAACTTAAATTAAAAAAGTGTATGTATATATTCCATTAATGCGGGTGGAAGACAGGATATGGGCTCACCCTTTCTTAGATGTGTAGATGATGTCATTACTTTAGCCATGTCACTCAGGTAGTAACAAAACTCAATGATGATGTGAGAAAACCACCAAAAAACTGGCACACGCTGTAGTAAGCAGGTGCAGAGTATGTAATTTTTAATCGGGACTAGAGTCATCATCTAGTCAAGTCTAAGTTGATGCTCTTCATGGTCGAGACTTGAAATGCTATAGGTATCAAAACCACTAATGTCACTGGCACTGCCAGATTGGATGTTTGCTTCTAGGTCAGTCTGATGTCTTTTCATCGGATTGGTCTTACAAGGATGGGCATTGGGCAGATGTTGGAGAGCTGGGCCCCATCCAATTGCTTTCCAAATGCATGCCATGTGCTGTCACTTGTCTTGATGTCTGAGGAGATGATAGGTTCCTTTTCAAGATTATCTCCTCAAATTTCCTAGTCTGGATCAGGCTATTTTTAGCCATGTCTACACCTCAGGTGTGATATGTCAGTTTGGGTCAGAATGCTTGGTGGCAGTGAGTTTCCAAATTCAGTCATTCTCCATCTGGGAATTAAACCCTGTTTTTGAGCTTGCCACCTTCTCCATGGTATATAGGTGATGGCACTCTGCACTTGGAAATGCTGGGAGCTACAATACCTTGGATCATGTAGCCCCAAGACATTATGAATCCCTGTGCCCCAGCCCTGTGTCCTGGGTGACAGTGATCAGTGATCCCATGTAGCTCCTAATCCCACCCTGCTGTCTCTCCATCCTTGTAAGACCAATATACTACAGCTGTGATGTATCCTGACATGATATTTGAACAAGCAAAGTTTACATCCACATGTTCAAGTGGACCAACTCCATTTGACATGGTGACAATCAGGACCCCTTTCACTCATTCAGGGGTATTTTTCTAGATTTTCACATAGAGAGTTGCAGTCCTGGAGAGGTTGGGCTGCTTCAAGGCTTGTGCCACCTTGTGACTTTGGGTCACTGCTGTTGCTCTAGCTGATAGCAACTGCCTTGTCTTCTGTTCTTTCTTAAGCAGATGTCTTGATGATCCCTGAAAGCTCACTAAAAGCTGTTGCCTTGATGCTGGAAGAGACCTTGCCTGCAAGGAGGAATGTCTGCATTCAGACCCCTCATCTGCTTTCAGGGATTTAAATCAATAGCTCTGTAGCAAGTATTGTGGTCACTGGGATTTATAGGATGCTCTGGAACAGGGTGCTTATGTGGCCTCATTCAATATCCCTTGTTGAGAGCTCAGAATTTTACAGTTATACCATCAGCAGCACAACAGAGGTATGAAAGTTTTGGACAAAGCTGATACTGGACCAGGAACTAGAACCTTGATGCCTATCCCAGGCAAAAATCCCAACCATTAGTCTACAGTGTCTTCTTCCTGGCAAATCCTTCATGGCATATCTAATCAGGACAACTCAATGTTTCCCAGGGAAAGGCTCTCCACCCAGAATTATACAAACTTGGCACATAGAGAAGGGTAGGCTGAGGGTGCAGCTTCCCAGGTAATGATGCGGATTGAAATGAACTGTGAGATAATAATAAACCAGCTACTGCCACCTTCTCTGGTGAGATTCCTGGAGAGTAGGTGGGTGATGGACAGATGCAAGGGTGTTGATGATGCTCGTAGGCTGAATTTCAGAGAGACTTTTGATGAAGGGTCTTATGCATCAGAAAGGAGGGGGTCAACATTGATCTATCCTTCTCTAACATTTCTTTCTTAGGAAATGGTTTTAAACTAGAAGAAGGAAGATTCAGAGTAGAGAGAAGGAAGACATTTTTTATGTTGAGGGTGGTGAGAGCCTGGCCCAGGTTGCCCAGGGAGGTGGTCACTGTCCTGTCCCATTCCTGCAACCATTGCAGGTGAGGTTGTCCAGGGCTCTGAGTAACCTGCTCTAGTTGCAGATGTCCCTGCTGAGTGCAGCGGGGGTTGGTCTAGATGACCTTTGAAGGTCCTTTCCAACCCAAACCATTCTGTGATTCTATGAAATGATTCTTGTTACTTTGCTCTGACATCACATTACAAGTCCCTGAGATGTGCACCACAAGGTAACGCTCGGTGGAATGGCCTCGATCTGCTGACGTGTGCCTCTTCCCAGGTCTAATTTTGATGATGTTTTCAGATAAAAATGATGCAAGTGTGTTTTTTACATTTGCTGTTGTTTACCTGTAACTCCAAATTCAACTTGTATGATCCAAAGGAGGATGTATAAAAGGGTAGAATTTAATTTGTGGTTTCTGGGATAGCCATGACCTATATCAGCTTGTTTAAAAAATGCTGACTGTTGAAAAGTTTAATGTATAGTTCAGTTTCCCTCTTAGAGTTAGAGGTGTACAGATTAAAGGAAATGGTTCCCTCAGAGGGGTTTTCTCTAATGCTATTTACTGAAATATCCATTCAAAGTGGGTCAGTTACATTTCCAATTTTAGAAGCAAAAAAGATTTCAAAAGCTTGTAAGGTAGCGGAAGGTCAGGTTCAAACAGCCTGACCCTAAGCCCAGGCTCATCGACTCTAAATGTGTCAATGGTTTGGGTTACCTCACTACTTGAAAGGAGAATATTTAACCATTCAGACATGTCTAACGTAGATCAACATTGCACCAGTGAATAAAAACTTTCCATGGCTTATTTTGAGCTATGAATTCACTCGTTTGCAATTGTCACAGGCAAGATGAGAAGGCTTCAGGAGAAAATATACATCCTGAAATGCTTCCACCAGGTCTGAATTGTACAAACAAAAGTCTTGCATTTCTGGTTCCAAGATTTCACCAAGTTCCATATAATTATTTTTCAATTCTTCCTGGTCTGAAGTGAAAACAAAAATTGAACATGATTTTTCCCATGAGGTCACAATTTACCCCGTGGGATTTGTTTTACTCTGACACTCATCTCTGTCTCACTTAGAGATCTTAAAACTGGGACACTAGCAAAAGTTTACTGAACCAAACAGGAAAAAAAAAAAAAAAAAAGGATTATCTAAAGCCCTTTGAATTCAAACCTACCCCTTCTCTTGGCTCTGATGAAAGCTTTCTTGAAATTAAGATTCTGCTTAAGTACTTTACCCAGATGAGATCCTTCAGGCACCCAAATCTGAGTGTGTTGGCCTTTGAGGACACTTTCTCTCCTCAAAGTCACAGTGTGAGTCAGTTGACAGACAGTTATAAACTGTGCAAGAATCGTAGAATCATAAAATTATTTACAATGGCAAAGACCTTTAAGATCATTAAGATCATTAAGGGCCAGAACTGTGGTGTCCTGACTGAGCTTGCTGTAAATTAAAAGAGAAATGGCAGGGATTTCCAAATACTTGAAACATCCTTTTTCTTTTTTTCTTTTTTTTTTTTTCTTTCCCAGTCACTATCAGTTAAGTTTATGCTACTTCTGGAAAATGAAGAACTTTTCTATTTATATGTAGGATTATATTCACTTATTTTTTTCTTGTTGGAGATAATGTATTTTCTTTGAGTACACATTCTTATAAATGAAGATGAGCCAGCATGTGCCCAGGTGGCCAAGAAGGCCAATGGCATCCTGGCCTGGAACACCACTAGTGTGGCCACCAGAACTAGGGTAGGGATCTTTCCCTGTACTTGGCGCTGGCGAGGTGGCACCTTGAATCCTGGGTTCAGTTTTGGGTCCCTCATTCCCAGAAGGACATTGAGAGTCTGGAGTGTGTCCAGAGAAGGGCAACAGAGCTGGGGAAGGGTCTGGAACACAAGCGTGGTGAAGAGCAGCTGAAGGACCTGGGGTTGTTGAGCCTGGAGAAAAGAAGGTTCAGGGGAGACCTTCTGGCTCTCAACAAATCTCTGACAGGAGGTTGGAGCCAGTTAGGGATTGGTCTTCTTCCAAGTAACAAGTGATAAGACAAGAGACAATGGCCTTGCACCAGGAGAAGTTTCGGTTAGATATTATGAAGAATTTCTTCCCTGAAAGTGTTGTCAAGGGCTGTCCCAGACTGCCCAGGGCAGTAGTGGAGTCCCCATTTCTGAAGGTATTTAAAAGCTATGTAGATGTGGTGCTGAGGGACATGGTCTAGTGGTGGACTGGGCAGTTCTGGGCTGATGGTTGGACTTGAAGTCTTTTCAAACTTAAGCAATTTGATGATTTTATAATTCCATGATTCTACTGTTCAATAAAACCCTTATAAAAAAAATCCAACCCAACACTCTTCCTCTTACCTAGGAGAGTCTCATGGCCTACTGTGCATTGTGGAGGTAATTTCTAGGAGATCAATCATTAGAACTTGACAGGGCAAGGCTCTGAGCACCCTGATTAAACACTGAAGTTTTATTGTATTTTAGTTTAGTTTAATTCTACTCTGTGTGGATGGTTGAATCGGAGCCACCCAGAGGTCCCTTTCAAGCTAGTTAAATCATTGCATCTATCTCTTACCCCTTGATCTTTGTACAGGAAACATGTCAGAAAGGGTAAGTAAATTTTTCTCTGTATTAAATACTTGTACTTTTCTTCCCCAGCAGTTTCAGTAGAAATTATCTCCTACTACATGCCTGAATTTTCCAAGCACAGCTAAATCGATATCAGTTATTCATCAGCTGTGGCTGCTGTCAGTGGTTGACACGTCTATAGCATGACTAATATCTGATAGATATTCAGTAACTGGGGAGGTAACACAGAGAGACTCTGCAGCTTTTTTGGGTCACTGTTTGGAGGGACGTAAGAAAGAGCTTCCAGACGTGTAACCTGGACTTAATGAGGTGCAGAAATATTATGCCTGCTCTGTAGTAATTAACAGATGATGAAGATGTAGCTGTAATGGAGTCTGGTTAAGTGGAGAGGGGCTTTATGGAGGTGGGTGCAGGCTATGACTGTTCAGATTACAGCTGGACTCTGGATCAGCAGCAGCATCACTACTTGTGTGATTGTAGTGCCCAAGAGTTCATTGTAAAGCTGGGCCAAATTAGCACCTAACGCCTAATGGAAGGGACAATAACTCCTGGACAACACGAGGTACCTGTTTGCATGTAAAGAAAAGTTTGGGAAATGCAATGAGTAGCTGGTAAGAGGAGATCCAGGCTGAAACCACATCACCAGAGGTGGTCAAGATCTCCCTTAAGCATCAGTGATTTAATGTGTCTCCTCATTTATTTGTTTGGTGGGTTTGTTTTTGTTTGTTTGTTTGTTTTGTATTTTTTGTTTTGTTTTGTTTTGTTTTTCTTTCTGGTTATCAATGGCATTAATGACCAAATTGTTTTGTTATCAGTTGAAGATCTGTCAGTGCAGATGTGGATTTTCATGGCTTCAAGGGCATCCTGTGGCAAGACATTTGACAGACAGTTATAAACTGTGCAAGAATCGTAGAATCATAAAATTATTTAGATCGGCAAAGACCTTTAAGATCACTGATTCCAACTCAAAACCAGCACTGCCAGGGCACCACTACACCACATCACTGATCACCACACCTGCACATCATTTAAATACCTCCAGAAGAAACCCTTTATGCATAAAATTGACTCAAATTCAAGCTGGTAGAATGGTTTACACAAACAATTAACTCATTTTGAAATTGTCTGTTAGCTGTGTTATCTGCTCACATCCTGTGCCTTGCCCACACCTTGTCCCCAGTCAAGAGCAGAAAGCAGGAGGACAAGGACTTGGGGTTCTTGCTGCCACCCTGTACCCAGCAGCTCTTGCTCACAGCACTTTCCAAATGTCCATCTGAAGTAAGTTTCACTTGCTGCAGGTTGAGACATTTATTTCCCATTGCCAGTGGCTACAAGGCCTGTTTCCCTGCCCCCTTGGGTCATGTTTTGAAGACCTTTGCAGTCGTTTTTATCCTTGCTCTGTTCGGGAGGATCTCCACTTGGCCCAACCATCCCTTGAAGAGTGGTGCCCCAAGCTGCAGACAGATCATCTGTGTAGTGATTCGATGTCCTGATGCTCACAGGCCCTCTGAGAGACAGGGAAATGGTACGTGGCACTTCACAATAGCAGCACTGAGAAACTCAACTGCTTGCACAAAAATTAGGGTCATATTTTGAGTCAGTGTGTGTCCTATTTTCCTTTGGAAAATATTTATTCTTCCTTTTTGGGACCATTGTAATTAAAATTGATCTGAAACAAAGTAATCAATGTAATCTGAAGATTGCCAGGAAATCCTTGGTGTAGTCTTCCTTATCTCAGAACACATTGCCAGTTTCAGGTTTGTCAGCCTCTTTCACCTCCAGCTTCACAGACTTTTTCTGTGGTAAATTAGGAGTAGCTGTACTGGAGTGCTCAGTTTCAAAAACTGAAAATCTATGGCAAATGGGGAGAAAAATATGTCACAGACTTGTCTGAAGAACATCTAGGAAAAAAAAAAAAAAAAAAAAGATAAACTCTCCTTGTGTAGTTTTACCAGTTCCAGTGGTTAAAAATGGCAAATACAAAATTCTCATGTGTGGGCACAGCTTGTGATTTTACATCTGTGTATCACCTCTGATCTCAACAGCACAACAAAATGAAGTCTGTGCTGCCATTCAGCAAGACATGGTCAGGTTGGAGAGGTGGGTGGAGAGGAACCTAATGAGGTTCAATGAGGGCAAGTATAAAGTCCTGCCCCTGGGGAGGAATAAGCCCCTGCACCAGTGCAGGTGAGGGACTGACCTGCTGGAAAACAGCTCTGTGGATAAGGAGCTGTGAGTGCTGGTGGACAATAAGTTCACCAGTGAACAGCAATGTGCACTTGTAGCCAGGAAGGACAGTTATCCTAGGGTGCATTAAGAAGAGGTGACCAGCAGGTGGAGGGAGGGTCTCCTCCTCATCTACTCTGCCCTAGTGAGACCACCTTTGGAATTCTGTGTTCAGTACTGGGATTCCCAGAACAAGAGGAACAAAGAACTACTGGAGAGTCCAGCAGAGACTAAGAATTTCTTTAAGGATGCCAGAGTGTAGACCAGGCTGCCCAGAGAGGTTGTGGAATCTCCTTCTCTGGAGAGATTCCAAACCTGACTGGACAATGTGATCCTGGGCCGCCTGCTCTGGGTGACCCTGCTGGAGCAGAGCAATTGGACTAGATGATGTCCAGAAGTCCTTTCCAACCCTTGCCATTCTGTGATTCTGTGAATGCATCACTGCATGAGATTATACAGATGTGTAAACTCCTGTCTGATGCAGGAGAGGGGAGGTACCAGAATATAAGATGCTGATATTCCTCACTTCATGCCCTCAAATGCCTCATGAGGATGAAATTTAGCCCTGTAGCTTGATCCCCAGTGTGATGTAGCTTTGAGAAGGCTGACAGAAAGCCCAATACCAAAGAGAATCTGACCCTGAAATCACCAGCCGTATTTGGATGGGGACAGAAGCAGAGGCAAGATGAGGCAGCATCATTAAATAGGAGCAGCCTCCCTTGCAATCTCAATTCTCATCTTCAAGAGGCAATCCCTGTGCTGCGATGATGCCCATGAGGTTTGCCATCTGCCTCCTAGAGCTGGGCAGAACATCACACAGCTCACATGAAACTGGCCCATGATTTTGGTAGCAATGTGAGGTGACATTGGCAAGGGACTCACGTGGAGCACTGAGATGTCAGTGCTGAGTGCCGAAATGCCAGCCCTTAGCCTGTGGCTGCTCGGCCACCAGCATGTGCTTCTCTGCCCACTGCTTTCAGACCACATCAGGTTCAGAAAAAGGATTTTATCACCGATGCACTCACTGTACCTATATCCCAGGGCTTATACTCAGGGCTGCCAGGCAGGTTCGATAAGGCAGACTGTAGAAATAAAGCTGTTTTTACTGTGGCCATTATCCAGCTGCTGGGTACAATCTGAAAAACTCGGTCATTCATCATCTCACTTTAAGATGTCAAGCTCTTTCTCACAAAGAAATGACTCCTGGCCACAATGTTTTGTGTGCAAGAAAGTGTCAGGATTCAAAAGCTTAAGAGAATAAGTGACTCAGAGTGGTTTTGATGAGAGTTGCAAATGCGCAATGGGCATCCTAATTTCCGAGCCCTTTCACCTAGATGGGGTTGAACGTTTTTGGGTTTTTTTTAATAAGAAAAGGAAAATCATGTTTTTTCCAAACATGCGGAAATTCTGACCACAATGCAATGCAGTTTCCAGAACTATCCCAGTCAGATATTTCAGAGAATAACCACTGCTGTAGGACTTCTCCTCTGAGATGTGTGGCCTTGAGGCGGTGGATGACAGAAGCCCTCTGTCTTATTTTATCCTGAGTGATGCCTTTTAACCAGAGCTGGTCCTTTCTGTGCTGATGTCAGGGCAACAAGGACAAAAATGTATATGCCAGGCAGAGCTCTTGAGTAATTCATCTGTTGAAATGGGCCATCACTACTTCTTTTAAAGTCTCTTTATTCTGAGTGAAATCACTGTGCTGAACCCAGCTAGGGCTTGTAAGTGGAATTGTGGTTCTGTCTGTATTTCAACCAATGTACAATCCTGAAGTCATTCATTCCTTCTGTAACAGCTTCTCCATCATTGATGGAGGCCATCATCCATTCTTCAGTGCTCAGTTCATAGAATCATAGAATCGTTAAATAGGATCATTTCGGTTGGAAAAGACCTTTAGGATCATCGAGTCCAACCATTAACCCAGGACTGCCAGGGCACCACTAAACCATGTCCCTCAGCACCTCATCTGCATGTCTCTTAAACCCCTCCAGGGATGGGGACTCCACCACTTCCCTGGCACCTTGTTCCAATGCTTAACAACTCTTTCAGCAAAGAATTTTTTCCTCGTGTCCAATCTAAACCTCCCGTGGTGTAACTTGAGGCTGTTTCCTCTTATCTTATTGCTTGTTATGTGAGAGAAGAGACTGACTCCCACCTCACTGCTTGTTGCTCTTTTAATTTTCCATTGCAAAGAGTAGAAAAGGAATGACAGACAAGTTTGCCCCAGGATAGATACAGAGATGAGAAGCTCAAAGCTAAGCAAACTGTAAAGGCTGAGTGCTTCTATTTCTTCAGTCCTCCTTGAGCCCAAAGTAGATGGGACCACAAGAACATTCATTTTTTCCAGACCAGGAGAAAGAAGCAAAGGGCCGTGGGAATGAAGAGTCTGTGGTTTCCTGATATAATCAATGGCTGGGTCAAAAGTGAGGACATTTTTGTGAAGATAAGAATGATGCAGTTTACTTTCTGACTTGGGGACCATGAGAGTACATGATCAACCTTGTCCCTCAAACGGCACCACCCACAGTCCCAGACCCACTGAGCCTCTCTGTCTCATGTTCCCACTCACTGCAGGGCACGTACATATCACACGATCTTATAGTGACAGTAGCACATATCATGTGAAAGAGTCAGGTCTTTGACTCAGCGATTTTTTTAATTATTTCTGTGGCCAGACTCTCACACATCTAGTATGGGAGCAGTGGGCTCTAAACAAACAGCATCTATATGTGGAAACTATGGAAACAGTACCAGGGTGCATAAGGAGGTGATTGGTGACAGCCAATGTGACTATGCTAAGGGCAAATCATACCTGGCAAATTTAGTGGCCTTCTATGATGAAGTTACAGTGTTGGTGGGAATGGGAAGAGCAACAGATGTCATCTACATGGACTTGTGCGAAGCATTTGTCACAGTCTTCTCTAAAGACCTGGATTTAATGGGTGGACTACTCAGTGGATAAGGAACTGGCTGGATGATTGCACTTAGAGTTGTGGTCAACAGCTTGGTGTCTAAGTGGAAACCAGTGACAAATGTTGTTCCTCAGCAGTCTGTACTGAGACCAAAGCTGTTTAGTATGTTTGTCAGTGACATGGACAGTGGGATCAAGTGCAACCTCAGCAAGTTTGACGATGACACCAAGCTGTGTGGTGTGGTCAACATGCAGAGGGAAGGGATGTCAACAATAAGCACCTGGACAGATTTATGAGGTGGCCCTGTGCAAATATGAAGTTCAACAAGGCCAAGCGCAAGGTCCTGTACCTAGGTTGGGGCAATTCCAAACACAAATGCAGGCTGGGCAATAAGTAGATTGAGAGTATCCCTATGGAAAAGGACTTGGGGCTGAAGCCCTCTTCACCAGCTTGGCAAGATACACATTTGTATTATTTTTACTTTCCATTTGTAAGCTGAAGTAGCAGATTTGGTTTTGCAGGCTGGTTGTGTATTTATTTGGACACAGTTTCTTGGCACAGAATTAAAATAATGGTTTTATCCATCTGTACCTACCCCACAAGTAAAAAAAATTATGAAATTATCATCTGTGAAGGACAGAGGTTATTCACATGATTATCCTGGTAGTAGTCCAGAAACTATCAGCTTTGCATCCAATCTTCAGAAGATCTACACCCTTTTAAAAATACCAACACTTGAAATTAAGTCTCTAGATACAGCAAACCTTGAAATAAGATGCGTACACCCAGGAACAGAGGAATCCATTGCCTCAGAAGGAACAAGCTGAATGGGGTAGGACCAATGAGCTTTTTTGGAGGAGAGAAAATAAAAGTTATGGATGAACAGAGATTGATGTTCTGATTGCTCTTCATGTTACCTGCGTAAGACACACTGGACTTGCATGAACAACTATAAGAAAACAATGATTTCCTTGAAGCAATCAGTTAAGAATTTGCTAAAAGTTCTTCCAAAGCAAAATTTAACATCTCTTTTTATTTTTATTTTTTTTTTATCTCTCCTTTTATTTTTGTTACTGTGAAGACTGAAATATTAAAATGAAATACACCTACACTTCTAGCCAAGGAGACAAATCTTCTTGCTGCTTCCTAACAGCTTGCAAAGATGCTAGAAAAACTTTGGCACATCCCTGCAGAGACACATGCCCGCTGCTTTCACCTCTGCAGCCTCCTCTGATGCTCAAGGGGTTCCTCTCTGCTGGCTCAGGAGATGGGATTTAGCTCTTAGAGCAGCAGCACAGGAGATGTCAGATATCACAAGACTTCTGTGGTGCACAAGAGCTGATGACTGATAAACAACTTAAATGAGACAAACGGAAGGAGACAAGAAGGCAAAGTACCCAAATGTCTCATCATCCCAGTCTGAAGATTGTTTGCTAAGGATTCAAGCAGGGTTTTACCATATAAAGTTGCATCAGGCAAAGCAAAACATTAATCAGATGGTGGAGTGATTGCTTATCTGTCTTATTTTATTTCATTATTTTATTTTTTTTTAGCAAAGGAGGAATTGTGAGTGGCTTTCTGCCTGTGCACAAGTGAACTCTGTTCCCTCAGGGGTGAGAAAAAGATATTTTAAACTGGATTAAATGACCTCGTGCCTTGGCAGAACCCTGACATGGCTGGTGGAACAGCAGACAAATGGGAGTTGGTCAAGAGGTGGGTCTTGGTCCTTCTCCTCATGAGAGAATTATTAGAAGAAGGGGGAGAACAATGATGTTCTTCCCCTTGGAAAGCAAACACCAACAGTGGTCTTCCTTGACAATGATGCCCAAAGGCTTTTGGGTGATAAGTGTCTAGTTTTGAAAGACTGAGACAATAGATCATATCAAGTTTACAGAAGTCTTCCATTTTGAATCTTTCAATGTGAATATACAGAAATATATATTTATTTCCTGTGAAATATGACCTTTTGGGATGAATGTAACACTTCTTGAAAACAGATGTTTCTGATAATTAATATCCCATAAAATTTCATTTTATTTTACATCCACAAATATTTTTCAGAATACGCTCCAGGGTATTTACACCATATTTTCATTTATTGTGTACAGGGAGTTTGCTTAATGTGGAATTGCTGAAGGCTGTTTCTAAAGTGATTTGGACTTTAAAGTGTCTTCAGTAAACAAACATTGGGACAATTATGTACTTTCTGAACACAAAGGAACTTGATATTTTCTAATAATTATTTCTTTCCTGAATTTACTCATTGTTGCTCCTTGTTATCTCTTTCATAATCATAGAACTGTAGAATGTAGCATCATGGAATTATAGAGTGGTTTATGTGGGAAGGGACATTTAAAGGTCATCTAGTCCAAACCTCCCTGCATCGAGCAGGGCTGTCTGCAACTAGAGCAGGTTGCTCAGAACCCTGGCCAACCTCACCTGCAATGGTTGGGGCATTGACCATCTCTCTGGCCAACCTGGGGACAAGGTCTCACCACCCTCAGTGTAAAAGAATTTCTTCCTCCTCTCCAGTCTAAATCTCCCTTTGTTAGTGTAAAACCATCACCCCTTGTCCTGTCCCCACAGGCTCTGCTCAAAAGTCTGTCCCCATCTTTCTGACAGGCCCCTTGAAGTCCTGAAAGGCCCCAAGAAGGTATCCAGAGAGCCTTCTCTTCTCCAGGCGATTATTTGGCTAATGAAACACAATGGAAGAGTGTGTCTTTTTACCTAAGTCAGTGGAAAAAACCCACATTAGCAGTGATGAAGTGAAAAAGAGACATGGTGACAGTCAGATCACATGTATAACGTATGTGTGAAAATGCTGCTGCCTACAGTCCTCTTCATTCCTGCTGTGCCAGGACTAAGTACAATGGATGCTCTTGTCTTACAGGGCTCAGCAGAGTGAGGTATCGTCCTGCCGTGCTGACTGCATGTCAGAGAAAGCTGAACCACAGTTAGGTCAATGTTCAATGCTATTTCTTATTTTCCAGAACATTTCTTGGGACATTAAAATGACTCACAAATTTACTGGAAAGCAGAAGAATCCAAACTATTTTTATTTCTTTTTATAAGACATGGAAGGAAACTGGATTTTTGATCCTTAGTGAAGCAAAATTGTTGTTCCAGATCATCATAAAACAAAACTATGGGCTTTGAGTATTCAAGATTTTTCCTTTTAATAGTTGTTTATGGGATTTGTTAGCTTTGATTTATGGCAGTGCTATGAAATCTCTCGGGGGAAGCTCTGGGTTTATTATCTGCTGAAATGCAGGAGGAACATGAGCATGGGATATCCTTTGCCCAGGCTGCTTACCAAGAGAGAACATCACATCAAGAAGCTAAATGTTAATTTCTGTCTTTTTTTTTACGCATTTTATTTTTCCTCACATTGTCAAGGAAGGAACCACATACATTTGCTCCCCATTCATGTTTTACAGGACTTTTCTGAGGTACTTGGCAGGAGAGTTGGCTGAAATATCTTTTACGCTTTAAGTTGTGGGACTATTTCCACTTATGTGCTGGTTTTCCTGGGTGGATTTTTTTGCTCATTTGTTTTTTGTTTTCTTTTTTGTTTGTTTGTTTGTTTGTTGGTTTTTTTTTGTTTGGGGTTTTTTTTTTGGTGTATTTTTTGTTTGTTTGCTTGTTTGGTATTTTGTTTGGTTTGGTTTTGTTTTGGTGTTAGGATATTTGGGATTATTTTTTATTTTCTTTTTCTTCTTGGTTGCTTTTTGGTTGGTTGGTTGTTTATTGTTTGGCTGTTTTTTGTTTGGTTGTTTCTTTTTTAGTATGTCATCTTTTACACTTTCAAAAAAAAAAAAAATCCATTTTTTGTTTTCATTTAAATCTCATAAACCTCCCAAACTACTTCTTAATATTTTTTTTCAAATTCCATAATCTTCGAGGTGCTGGGAGGATCCCTTTATGCACACAGTACAAACCAGTAGATGATTAAAGAGAAAACAAAGAAGAAGAAGAAAAAAATCTAACCAACTCTGAAAAGGTAAACTGGAAAATAAAAAAAACCACACACAGACACAAAAAATAATAGAAAAGATTACAGAAAAGCACAGTATCTGAGGGGAAGGACAACAGTGGCTGGTGATACTGTAGGAGGTGATACTGGGTGTTTCAGAGAAGGGATGTGAGATGCCTGGAAACACTGTTTTGGGTGAACTGTGTATGAGAGGTGTCACTGCTTGTTGCTACCTCAGTTTCTGGTTGCTGGGGAAGCCTGCAAGTATTTATCTTGTTTCAGGCATCTGTTTCAATGGGACTTTAGCACAAATCTCTTTGTAAAAGAGGACTGGGTTTAAGCCTGTGTTGCTTGACTCCGTCCAGAGACAAGTAAGACCTGCTGGGGTGGCTTTTCCAGCCTTGGTTTCTGCTGTATGATATTGCTTTAGACAAAGGTTTTGCCTTCTGCTTGTCAGCAAAATCAAGATGAAAAGGGGTTCAGAAGATATTCTGTAAAAATGGTGTATTGCTGCTTTTCACATGCTTGGGAAACCTGAGGGAAGGTGTAGCAGAGGGAAAATACTCTTTACTTGGGAACAGAGTTCAGTGCAGTGGTCCCACAAGAAGAACTATGAGAAAGGAGCTACAAATGTATAAGGTTATGCTTCTTTCTCCATCCACACATAATGGAGTCACTGAGCAGCAGAGAGACCACCTCTGACACTTAACGTCTTCAGTAGTCTTGCAGGAACTGCTCAGCTCCAGGAAAGGAGGTCAGATGAATGGAGGTCATGTTCTCAATTGTGAAGGAATTGTGAAGGAATTTTCAATTGTGAAGGAATCTCTGGCTGAAAGCCCTTCTGCAGGAACTTCTGAGGTATACAGCAGATTTTGGGAGGAAGAGGCTGAGTGGAGATGGGCTCAGCTTAAGGATGTCTCATCCCAAACGCGAGGAGATTTCCATCACTCAGCAGGCTGCGGTGTGTGCTCCTGGAGGAACAACTCCTGCAGGGATGTAAGTGGGTGAGCAGCAAGGACTCAGGGCAACACATTTCAGCCCAGCACCATAAGGGACTGTGCTTACCATAGCACTGACCTCTCAATGCCTCTAAGCCAGGATCAGGCTGTGCCTACAGGGAAGAGCAGTCCCAGGACTGACCAAAACTGCTGCTCCCTGGCTTAACCACAACCCAACTTGTGTTGGTGTAAGGAAGGCCAAGCATGGGCAGATGCAATGTAGGGATGATCTGCGACATGCTACTCTGAGGTAGCACTGGGCTGACAATGGCATTGGGGGTGGAGGCAATGCATTCAAACCCATTCTGTGGCACATGAGAGTCTCAGTTAAGGAAAATTCAATTATTTTAAGTTGTTATCAATGTTTGTTAACTCTCCCTAACAAACTCTTAATTGCTGTCTTGGGTATTGAGAAACAAAGAAAGAAAGCTATTAAGCAGACCCTTAGGGAAAAAAACTTCTTCCCCTTTCTGTTGGCTCAGCTTCAGCCCGACACCTCATGTCCAGTTCCCTTGTTGTCACCACACATTGTGCTCAGTCCTCCCAGTCGCTTTGGTGAGTCCTGCAGGGAGCCCTGCCCTGGTGTGAGTCACCCACCACTGCAGTCCCACAGAGGTACCCACTCTGCACAAAGTGACTCTGGATGAAGATGAATTGACCAAGCTCTTACACATTATCTTGGTTATCCCAGTAAGATGTTTGTCGAGCCCTTGCTGGCCCAACAGGCCCTGGGCAAGAGGGGGAGCCCTGAGGCATCCTGTCCTTGTTTCTTTCCTTGAAGATTTTGTCTCCTGATGGTGTTTTCCATGTTGAAGCTTAAGCTGCTGCTCACCATTTGGCCCCAGTCTGTTGTGTCTCCTTCCCCATCCAACACAGATCTGTCCCAAATATAGGGGACTATATATAGACTGGTTCTGGTCCTGGAGAGCTGAACACCACTGAAGAGTTTAGAGATGAGGACATGCTTTTGGATAACCCCAAAATACAGTTCCTTGAATGACAAGAGGGTCTTAGGGCGCAATGGGTGCTGGCTGAATGTGAGCTGTCATGTCCCTGCCATATCCCTGCTTTGTCATCACTGCTGTTGGGGACTTAAAAGCTGCTGTCCTCTGCTCTGTCTGTCACACACACATAATCCTGACTATCCCCTGTGCACTGTCACCCCTGTGTGTCTGGGTCATCCAAAGGACATTGGTCATGGAGACCTGGCAAAAATGAAGTTGTGCTATAATGCATCCCTTAGGCAAAATGCAGGGGCTGGGTAGATGTGCCACTCCATGGATTATTGCTGTCCTGTAGCAGAAATCCAAGCTGCTTGGGACAGACTGATGCCTCCATACCTCCTCTTCCCCATCCATCCAGCAAAAAAAAGGTATCATAAATTATTAACTTAATTAACTTACATTGATACGTATTCATTCACTTATTTATTAATTGCTTCACTTTTTTTTTGATGAGGTGAAGATAAGGAACAGCTTACTGAGTTGGATGTCTAAGGGCAGACATCTAAATTCATTGCCTGGATCAGAGAACAGGTCAGATCCTGTCAGCAAAGCCATTTTCAAGGTATTTGGCTGTTTTTCTCTGTGTGATAAGAAGATTCAGAAGATACCCTGCACGAAGATGTGTGAGGTGATGTGTGCATTGTGGGCTAAGTGGCTATGGGATAACTGATGAGTTGTTTCCTGTGGGTCACAAACCTTTACCATGTAAATTATGGTTATTTATAGCTCCTTTATTGCATTAAATAAGAAAAGACAGGTGTACATGGTGCATTTTCAAAGATATGTTACCCTTGTTCTATATGATTTTTTTATTTAATTATTTTTTAATTTAAATACAGATTACTTGGACTGGTAGTGCTCAGCAAAAGGGGCTGTGGGGATGCATGTTTGGTAGGGAAGGGAAATAAAGAATTATGGAATCAGAGAATCATAGAATGGTTTGGGTTGGAAGGGACCTTTCAAGGTTATATAGTCCAACCCCCCTGCACTGAGCAGGACCATCTGCAACTAAAGCAGGTTGCTCAGAGTCCCGGCCAACCTGACCATGAGTGGTGCCAGGGATGAGGCAGTGACCACCTCTCTGGGCAACCTGGGCCAGGCTCTCACCACCTTCAGCGTAAAAAATACCTTCCTTCTCTCTAGTCCGAATCTCCCCTCTTTTAGTTTAAAACCATCACCAGTGGCCCTGTGGATCCACATTGACTTAGAAACTTCCTGAATGCTGCAGAGTCAGCAAGCCTTGCATGTGATATTTTGGGCCTGTGGGAATGCTGGAGCAGGCCTGTGTATGTGCCCTTGCAGGGTCAAGAACCCTTGCAGTGATGCTTATTAAACCCAAAAATCTACCCCAAACCTTTTCAGGTGGCTCATCCCCAGATGCACCTCTGGAGATGTTCAGAGGGGTAGCAGATCCACACAGGAGGAAAGGCTGGTGGGGTCGAGTAGAGGCGATGGAAAGCACACCTTCTTGGCTTGATGTTTTCAACACTGCTATAGCTGGTTGAAGGGGACCAAACCTCCGAGGAAGACGGGCTTGGTTCCGTTTGACCAGCCAGAGCAGAGCATAGCTCCTGACCATGCAACTTGCTTGTCTTTGCTGTGTCTTTCCTGCAAGGGGAATTGGATAGATTAGACAGGAGTGCTGGTGCCAGACACTGCTTAGAGGGACAAAAGGATGGTGCAACACTTAGGACATCACACACACAGAATCACACAGAATCGTTATGGTTGGAAGGGACCTCCGGGGTCATCAAGTCCAACCTTTGTCCTAGCATCACACCACTTTCCATCCTAGGTGAATTCTGGTACATCCATTTCGGCTGAGAACTGGTCCACCCACACGATCCATGCGATGACCCAATTCATGGGTGGTTATCTGGACAAGAGTGAATTTCTTACATAAACCAACAGTATTTAAGGATGGGGATAAGCCTCAGGAGCCATATCCTGCATCTCTGTCTAGACGCTTCATCGAGTCCAGGTTTGTTTTGGAATCTGGTCCCAGCTCACAAGCCTGGACATGGGTAATGAGAAAAGTCTTCTCAAGCTCAGAGGATTGGTATTTTCCCATCCTGAGAGAGAGCATCATGTGTCTGAAGATTTGTCTCCATACATCTCTTTTCTTCCTACTTCTTCTCTCATAGTTTTTCTCTCTCATTTTTATTTTTTAATTATTTTCATTTCGTTATTTTTAAATCATAACAAAAAAAAACAAAACCAAAAAGCGGGATGGAGGAAGGGTGGAAAGACACCTCCTTTGTCAATTGAAGGGACGTCACCTGCCAGCTGTCAGTCAGGCATCACTTTTCAGAGAGCTGCCCCGAGCCCTCCAGCTGTACCTGGGAGCCTCAGTAAGGAGACAGCTGCCAGAGACCATGAGCAGCGGGACACGGAGCAGCTTCCAAAAAGGACAAAAGCAGCATTTTTCCAACCCTGTGCATAGGCCCCTTTCCATGTGCTTGTGGTTTTTCAGGGATGTGATACATTTTCCTCTGAAAAAAACCATTTTAATTAGGAGGGTCTTTTGTCTGCTTGCTTTTTTTTTTTTTTCCCTTTGCCCTCTCAGCTTTGGGAGGAATATCAATCCAGTAACCTCAGGACTCATTTTCTTGTTCCATGCTTTCTCTTTTCTTCATCAGGGCTATTCATTAGCAAGGAAATCATCAGCAACATAAACCCCTATGGAGACACTCACCTTGATGACAAAAGAACAGCTCAGGCAAGCCATCAGCTACAACATTCACTCTCCCATCAGTACCAGATTATTGCAGCCTTGGTGGAAGTGAGGAGAAAATCTATCCTTAAACTATCTGACAATTTTACCTTCAGTTAGGATCTGAATGGCCCAACCAGAGGATGGAGGGAGGAACAGAATTAAAACACTGCCCTTGACCCCCAGACAGTTTTCCTAAACCTTAGTCCCATGCTTGTATGACAAGTCTGCATTATTTCTTCTCATGTGTCCTTGCAAGTGTGTGCCCGTAACTTAATCCTGGCCCATGCTGTGCAGCAAGAGTTAATGCTGATCACAGGCTCCAGTGGAACAGGCGTACGCGGGCTGGAGACAGCTGCAAAAAGTAAAGGAGGGGTGGGATTCCGCTCCAGATTCAAACCCCCGATTTATGCAGTCAGTCAAGACTAAGGACAGGTTCAGCTGACCAGCTGGAAGGGTTGGCAGCATTTGCCAACACATAAGCATCTGAGACACCCAGGTGTGACACGCGGGTATGGCATAAGACATACCTGAGAAAGAACTAGAAGCCAGGGGACTATTCTGAGGGTGTCTCGAAAGTTACTAGGAGCACCTATTTAGGCAACTAAATGAAGTCCAGATCTCCACAAACGACAACATTTTCAGCACATTAGACATGAAGATACCACCAGCTGCACAAAAGAAGTCCTGTGTTTGAGACATGGGCAACGGGCTGATCAGCAAAGCCAGTTAGAGATGAAGACACCATCAGCTGCACAAAAGAAGTCCTGTGTTTGAGACATGGGCAACGGGCTGATCAGCAAAGACAGGGAGAGAATAGATGTCAGGATTCACATCCCTGCCTGCTCTTTTTATCGGATATCCTTTTATCCTGCATAGTTGTTATGATTAAAAGAAAAATAAGTTCATTTTTCTCTACCCTCTTTCTCTTCTGAGAAATCTTAGTCTTCATAACCTAAGAGTTTGATCTGTAGAAGAACAGGATGAAATAATGTTTACATCTGAATTACATCTAGGAGACCACAGAGCTTGGGTCAGATACAGAAGCCTTGGTTTTGATTCAGACCGAAATTTTGCAAAGCATCTTGGTGACTGAGGAACATAAATGTCATTGGTTTCAAGGTCTATATTGGTATGTTAAGTAGTGTTGAGATACAAGCACAGGAACTCAGTGGTTTCTACTGTGTTTAGCACAGTTGCTGGCACAATTTTGACCTTTGTCAACTAGTACTGACCTTAGGAGCTTCCAAGCTCAGCTTGGGAATTAACGCAG
Organism: Actenoides lindsayi; assembly: GCA_025331215.1. Taxonomy (NCBI): domain Eukaryota; kingdom Metazoa; phylum Chordata; class Aves; order Coraciiformes; family Alcedinidae; genus Actenoides; species Actenoides lindsayi. The sequence continues at coordinate 13,527 of WTSP01000385.1, read as the reverse complement.
GTCAAAGACCATTCCCAGTCGGGAGTTTGAAGATGATCATCTATTTAAGAAAGTAAGAGAGATAAATAGTAATTTTTTCCCCCCATTGGTTCGAGGGCAAGAACACAGGCCCTGCCACTATTTGGTGAACTGATAATGGTGTGCACAGTGAAATTTGGACTCCAAAGCTTCTATGGAGTATGAGGCTAAGGAATATACAGTGATAAAAACCATCTGTCTCTGGCACTGCCTACAGCAGACTGTGGACAGCCTGGACTACACAACTCTACTGGAGGTTGGACAATTGCATGAATATGAATGTGATGAATTAAGAGGTCTACCTGATAGCAGTACCTCTCATAATCAGGTTAAAATTAAGCTATGAACATTAATCACTGCAGCATAGACTTGTCCTGAAGCTTCTAACTAAATCTGGTTTGTTGAGGGCCTTTTGGAATGAAATTCCTACAATTTCCCTTGAAAATGACGAAATGAGTGTCTGAAAACCCTTTAACACCTAGGCCATAATACTAATGACAGTCCCATTGCTACAGAGCTTCAAAAGATTTCCTAAAAATTTCCTTAAAATAAATTAAGACTGATAGAAAACAGCTTAAAGTTTTGAATATTTGGCCTATAGCGGAAGACGGTAATGTATGAGAAATGGTTTGAGCTCTTCAGCTCTGTAGAACAGGATATTCTGGACATCCTGGAGAGATCCAGGGTATCTCTAGGCTATCTTAGATGGGTGATAGGCAACTGGTCCACTCTCTTGCAGTTTGCACTGAACTCCTTGCCACACCATATTACTGGAGCAAAGAATTAAGCAGTGCTCAGAAGAGGAAGGGACTTTTGTGTACACAGCAAGACTGTCCTGACTTATGATATTACAGATTTAGGAAGACCAGCCCATCATTTTTGGAAAGGCTGGTTGCCTGCTCTCCTCCACAGTGTCACATTAAAGAGGAAGTGACCTTCTGCAGCCTGTTCTATCACCGTCCTCTCAGGACAGTGTATTGAATTCATCTTGATCAACCCACTACAGCAATTCCTATAGCTGTAGCATGCATTTTAATCCCATTGAAGAAGACATGGTTATGGATTGCTAGGAGTAAAGAGGAGAGCTTTGTAGCCGATGATGCTCCTTGCAAGTCATTCTTACCCAGAGCTGTTTAATTCTTTTTCCATGTCACTAAATCCAAAGCATTTTCCACCAGCTGAGAATGGATGGTGATTATTGAGGCCATCTGGGATGTAGAGATTTTTGGGATGTTCTTTAAAAGCACTTTCAGGGCAGCATAAATAATATTTTGTTTAGATGGGACCTATAGTCAGATGGGAGATTTTTTATTTTTCCAGAGAAATATGTGCAGAAAACATCTTTGTTATCACATTTGCATGGATTCAAGAGTTTGCAACCTTTTTAGACTTGCAGATTCCTGTGTGCTTTCCATGGTCAATGAGGGCACTGTAAAGTGAATATCAGCTGCCTGAGTATATTTGACAAAGTCAAACTCAAATAAAATGCAGTTACAGAAAAGCATTTGACTCCTTGCAGTAGCTGGAAGCAGAGGACACTGGCGATGTCTCCCTGAAACCACACACTTCCTTACATTCCATAGCAGCCTAATCCATATGGGGATATAAAGAAGCATGTCATCTCATAAGAGAAGTCTGGATTGTTGACCTCTGGGCAGCAGGGCAGCTGTCCATCCTCCACTGATGAAGAAGTAGTGTTGCTCCTCAGATGTGTTTCAGAGCTAGTGGTCTGCTTTCTCCTTGAAAAAGCAGTGGCAGCACAAAATCCTACAATTTCAGTGGTTTCCATGGTCATTTTGGGATGTTCTGAATGTATATTTTCAGGTGGTTCAGATTTTTCAGCGCTCATCATTTACAAGCATCTCATGTGCATGCATGGCAGTGCACACTGGGTCATGTCTTGAGCTTGTTCCAAGAGCCCTGGAATCCTGAAAAATTACAATTTGATCTAAAAAACCAAGTCACATGAGTGAAAGGTGACAGATAGTGTTCTTCCCTTTCACATTATTATTATTATTATTATTATTATTATTATTATTATTATTATTATTATTAATTATCAAGGCAAGGTCTTGAGGACCTGGTTGAGAAGAGGGCCTACTTGTACACACACAGGGAGAAAGTCCCTGCCCTGGAATTCTACCTGGTCAAGTAGACAGTTCATTCAAAAGCAGACAGCATCCCACTGGAGCCTGTCCTGGTTGTTGAAAAACAAGCTTTGAAGTTGTACAGTCACAGAGTCATTTAGGTCAGAAGGGATGTCTGGAGGCCTCTTGTGCACCTCTTTGCTCGAAGCAGGAAAAGCTTAGGTCATCTTGCTCAGAACCATGTCTAGCTGAGTTTGAATCTCTCCAAGGATGGAGATGCCTCAGCCTCTTTGGATGTCTGCCCCAGAGCCTGACCACCTTCATGGGGAAAAATCTGTTTGCCGGTATCTAATTGGTATTTCCTGTGTTCCAACTTGTGTCACGTGCTCCTGCACCTTTGGGAGGAGTCTATCATGACACAGAGGTCAGAACTTACGGACAGATTTCTATATTTGATGACAGAAATGACCAGCAAAAGTGAAACACAGAGTACCTTGGTGTCCACTCCTATTCCAAGTGCTTGATTTGAGACTATTGTTCACTATTGTACTTGGTGGGGCAGGCATGGTCAGGAACGCTGGGCGTGCTCAAAGGGAGTTATGGCCATGTTTGTGAAACAGCTGATTAGATAGTTTAGATTTGTTCATGTACCAGATACACAAAGATGATTTTTTTTCTAAGTGGAAGGATCTCTGAGGATGGGAAAGGGGAGGGAAGTAACCAGGCTAGGGATACACAGCACAGGAAAAGAAAATAAGCTTTTGTCCCATGTCTTCCAAAATAGCCAAAATTTTTCCCTGGATGATGCTACTTCAGAAAATACCTTTTTTTGCCACTTCCCCCAATATCTGACATTACCAATTTTTCACCTCACGTGCAAACACCTTGTTTTTTCTGCCCCTACTTTTTCTCCCTGTCAGCTACTCAGCATATTTGTGTTATTACACGATGAATGGCTACAAAATGGTTTAGGATGGAGGTCCATCCCATGGCATTGCTCATCGTAACGCTCAGTTGGGCCCAAACGGGTCAGTAACCTACATTTTTACTTACAGCCAGACTTGAGGGACTGAACAGTTTGTGGCTATGACAAGACAGAGAAGGGGGTCCATATGCTCTGGGTGTGTCAGTAGAAAAAGTGGTGTCAAGTTGTACACGCCTGGCCTGTGATGCATGAGGAGCTCGCAGCAGAAGAGTGAGTCATAGTTCTCCCCTGAGCCTCAGCTGGGGCCCTCCTCCTGCATCTGCCAGCAGTGGAGAAGCAACCAGAGTAGCTACAGATATTTGTGACAGAAGTTATTTTGCTGGCACTTTGCTCAAGCAGCCTTTCGAGCCTCAGTTGTCACTACGCTTGACAGGGGACAACCTGGGACGGGCAATAGCTGAATTCCTTTAAGCAGCAGCAATCCAGCAGATTTCTGCAAGCAGAACTGGGAAAACTGGTGGTACTCACAAATCTAAACTGACAGCTTGTACAACATCAGCAGCTTTTCTTTTCCGTGGATTTAGGGGCTGTTGAGTCTAGGAAAGGCTCAGATTTATTTTCACTTAAAACCTTCGTGATTCTGCTATTATACACGCTGATCTAAGAAATTTTGCTCATATAAAAAGACCTAGTGACTGCAGTGGAGAGATGAGTGGCTTTTGAGGGGAGCTGCTTGTTTGTTTGAAAGCAAGATAAAGAGTTTCCTTTGTGATTTCTAGAACAATTCATGGCAGGGAACTTCACATACTCAGTCATTGCTTCATTAACGTCAGTAACTGATAAAATGAATGTGAATTTTAGAGAAAGATGAGTCATGCAGTGACCTAGTAAATGATATTGGTTAAAAGTCCACAGGATCAGGAGGGCTATCTACATTTGCATTATATAGAGATTTTTGCATCATGTGCAACACAGATGTTAAAAAGATGCTCAGCAAAACAGTCTCTTTTCTTTTCTTTTCTTTTCTTTTCTTTTCTTTTCTTTTCTTTTCTTTTCTTTTCTTTTCTTTTCTTTTCTTT
>WTSP01000384.1:57039-84993 GCA_025331215.1 Actenoides lindsayi | reverse complement strand
CCTCGCGGAGCGCCAGGGCGCGAAGCCGCCCCGCACGCGCCGGGGAAGGCGGCAAGCGGCGCGCGCCGTTCCCGAGGGTTGCAGATTTGAGGTGTTCGGGTTGAGTTTGGTGGTTTTGGTGTTGGTTTTGGTTTTTTTCTTCTTTCAATTCCCAAAGACAAACCTCGGGAAGGCCTGAGTGGGGCGGTGGGCGAGTCGGCAGAAAAACAGGCTTGAGAACCAAAACAGCCCCACAAGTCTTCGTGCCTCGGGCTGGAAGTGCCGTGAGGCAGCTCCGCGCTTCCTGAAAGACAAAAAAAAAAAAAAGTTGGCGCCCAGAGTAGCTCTGGCAAACTGGGCTCCTGCTCGTGGTGCTTAAGAGAAGCACGCCTGAGCCAGCAGCCAGCTCGCCCTTCGTGTCTCCTCCCGGCTCTGGGCACCTGAGTCGTGGCTTTTACCTCACGTAAACGTGTCAACCCCAAAGTGGTCATGTAATGCAAATATGGCGTGCTTATCACACGTTTTCGCGTCTTCCCTCTTTAAAACCGGGCCCTTTAACGGAAGGTGATAAAGCTTTTACATCGTCTTCGGTTATCTGTTTTCTCCAAAGGCAGCAAGGTGCTAAAATTGACTGCTGAGACCTTTGCGTTTCAAGGGTAAAGTCTCAGTCCTTTTAACTTCATGTTTATGCTCCCCAACGCAGACCCTAAACACCTTTTAGACAAAGCACTACAGCCCAGAGACTTCCAGGGGCGGAAAGACCAGGCGATGCTGAAGGACAGGATAATACACAGCCTAGGAGAAAATATTCCACTAGTTCTGTTGAAATTGGGGAAGGACCTTTTGCTAACGGTTGCCCAAGAACCGCAAAGCCCAGTCCTGGCCCCGGGGACTCCTCTGAGGTCAGGGCCTGGCAACGCTCACGGAGGGTTCCTGGTAGCTTTATTACTGCGAATAATTTACAGCTGAGGGGAAAAATCCAGTTGGATCAAATTCTGCATTTATCTACGGCCTTCAAAGCCTATGTAATTCCCCTACAGTCCATTAGTATTTATACAGCCATAACGGAGCAGAATTATAGATCCCAGTGTAGGAAACCTTTGCTAATACAGAAAGGAGCAGATCTGAGTTAAGGTGGAAAAATCTGGCAGCATCCATGGACTTGGAAATCAGTTGCTTTTATAACCAAAATGAAGTCATGCTGAATGTCACCCTGAAACGTTATGCCACCGCGTTTACAGATGAGATTGCATTCACATCCTTCTGCAAACCACCAGAGCCACCTATGTGGCTCTTACACGGTAATTAGGATTTTACTCAAGCAACCTTTCACATTTCAAATACGAAAACATGTAGATGCTAGAGCCAAATGAGAAAATGTGTGGAGGAAAACCAGGGAATTCCAAGTTGTGAGGAACTCCTGCTTAAATCAGTGACATTTTCCACATGCCAGGACTGTCACGTGGTATAAAGAAACAGATATTTGCAAGTGAACATGCTGTCCCTGTGTTCTCGGAATACGGAACCATCTTTAGAGAACAGTCTTCTTTCATCTTGCCTCCTTGCATCTTCTGCAAAAGTCTCAAGGTCTGTAAGGTTACAAGTGGTCATGCTTTCCCCCAAAACATTATCTGTTAATTGGTGTGCTGCCCTGTCGTGCCTTCTCACAAAAACACCTCGGCTAAAATCCTTCTTTTCAAACATCTGATGCTTCATTTCTAATTTCCTCTTTTTCTGCCTGGTTCTGTACTTATTGAACAACAGCCCTCACTACTCTTGAATAATTTCCTTTAATGATACGGTGCAATTTACTGCCCATTTTAAACACTAACATTTATGAGAGCCTTTGAAGAATTAATTGATCTTGCTTTCAATACTGCAGATCCCAGATGCACCTAACCTTATTAAAATATTTTAACGTAATATTTATAATAAAATGGCCTCCCTGTTTACAGGACATAAAGTGTCGATACGGAGTATGCAGTCAGAATTATTAGTAAAAATACAATTCCCTTAAGTAATCGTTTGTCAAATGACTGCCTAAAAATGTAGCTTGCTCTAAGATAGCGCTACGAGGTGATGATTATTGTAGAAGCCCGGTTTTAAAAGACAGCCTGTTGAACATATACAAGTTGACCTTTGATAAATCATTCTCCTCAGCTCCATTTCCATTAAACATCACTTGCTGTAAAGTGTCGGGGCGATGGGACGTCGTTATACGATGGGATGGGAGGACTCCAGCAACATAGTAAAAATACGTACAAGTAACTGTCATATCTCCTTTCCACCTCAAAGAAAGCAAAAGCCGTGTGAAAGTTTTGTGTATCTTCTATGAATAAACATCAAAATGTTTGCTGAAGTGACCAAAGACAGAATCCAAATGGACATTTATATGTATATTGTCACTCAAACGCTTTAAGCAATCACCTGCTGTATAACATGCTATTCGTGTACCTCAGGCCTGAGAAAAAAGAAAGGAAATGGAGATTTTAGCCGGATACAGTTTCGGCATTTCCAGTCTCCCTGCTGTCGTTTGGCCATACACAGCTCAGTTCAGATTTCAGTGTGGGTGGGTGACGATCGAGACACGCGGGACTGGCGGCAGATACACAGACCAGGAACCAGATAGGTTTGTCTATTTATTGAAGTCTCCAGCCACTCCCATTTGAAAGAACTGAACCAGAAGTGCCGGGGCGTTGAACTGAGAGCGGATAGGGAGGAGAGAGACGGATAGGAATTGAGTGCGTAGAAATGTCTTTTCCTTGCTACAACCTAAAAAAAAGTTAATTATGTAGGAGACCAGAGTGAAGTACTTGCCGGACAGAAAATTCAAAGTTAAAACTGCTGTTAGAGTTCCTACGGTGCGTTGTACCTCCTTTCTCCTAATCAGACTTATTAACACTGACAGGTTAAATAAATGAATTCATCAAGCTATAGAATATTATGAAATCTCTTATTGAGATAAATTAAGCAAAGTAGAACCAATCATTTGTACTCGCTGGTATAACACAACACAGGAATATTAATTGTCAGCCAAAAGTAATTCTGACTTTAGCCGCTACGAAACCACCTCGATTGCATCACCGAAAATTGGGTTGTGCCGTTGGTTATTTGCTGTATATCGGCCGTGGCACAGAGGGAGGTAGGGGTGGGCAGACCGATGATCCCCTCGCTGCCCAAGGTGACGGAGGGTGAGCGAAGGGATGCTGCGGATACAGGGCGGTAGGTAGGAACGTTGCTGGTGATGCCTGCGGCCCTTTGGAGAGCATCGTGGGCGCCCAGCCGGGTTGCTAGGGGATGGTGCTGGCAGCCAGTCTGAAGGCGGTCGGGTGCCCTGCCCTGTCCCACCAGATAGAGAAAAGTTGCCAGGCAGCAGCTGACACAGGAGCAGAAAGTAGGAAGAAAGTATTTGAGAGGAGCGAGAAGGGAAGAAAGACCAAAGATTAAAAAAAAAAAAAAAAAAAGAACAAAAAAAAACCTGAATTCAGGGTTTTGCATTACAAGCTGTCCTTACTGGAGAAAATGTCCCTAAAGGAATTTTTCATTACTGCAGTGGAACAGTGGTTTCATTATTAAAGACTTTCTGAATGTGCATCTTCAACAGCTGCTGGAAAAGCTCTTCATGTGTGAGCTGTAATGTGTATATTTGCATACCAAGTGCCATGGATGGAAATTGCTGCCTGGCATTCGAGATCTTTTGGCATGGCTTTAATACATAAATTAGGAGGTATTAAAAAAACACATGAAAATGGATCAGGGTGAGGACCTGCCTCACAAGTGCCACAATAAAGGGGAGAAGAAATACCCAAACTCCTAAACCTGGAAGCCATGATCTCAATCTAATCCTAATCTCCATCTTCTGACTATTGTAAGGAAATTCTATTGTATCATTTTGCTTGCAAATGCTCGAGAGGTGGTACTGGACCGTACACCAGTGCAGGTGAAATGCAATGAACTGGTACAAGCCTGCTAAAGACAAGGCAGCTAAACACCTCTGTAAAGTACCCAGACATCTGCCTGGGACAAGTGACATTTTGCAGTTAACTGGATGTGCTTTACCGAAGACATAAATGGGAGAGCTTAATGCTGATTGCAAGCTTTGTTTCTCATAAAAATAGACTCATAAAAGTTATTAGAACAGAAAAGAGCTCAGCACCTTTCGAAGTCTGTTTAAAGGACAATTTTGAGGGGAAAAAAAAAGAAGAAAGAAAGAATCTCTTTCAAGAGAAACTTTCATATTATTTTATTACCCAATAAATTAAGTTGCTTATATAAAACAGGCCAACTTTCTTACCTGGCATCCTGCTGTACTCAGAGGTGCTGCAGCAATGTGCTGGGAGAGATCAAATTTATTTCCAATGAGTAGAGTAGAAACTTCTGTCCAAAAAATAATGTTTATGGCCAATACTGAGAAAAAGTATGAAAAGTAGAAAAAAGAGAGAAAAATACCTGGTTAAATCTGTCTCAGACTCCCGTGGTAAAATGCGTATCTGGACCATGTGTCATATTAATCAGTTCAAAGTACTTCTTTCTCCAGTTTATCCCAAAATAAGTGTACCCTGTAGCTCTGAGTACCATGATAAAATAAGCTTTGTTTAATAAAATGTGGTTTTCCACAACAGTGGCCACGTTGAGTTTATCTCACAAATACCCATGAGCATGTTCTTAAAAGTTAAACACAAATTTATCCTACATCAGTAGTCCAGAAGGTCCACTTATTGAAATGATTAAGATTTGGACACCTAAGTACCTCTACAGTACTACCAAGGGGTAGCAGGGGTAACCCGTCTTACCAGTAGTAACTTTCCATTAATTCCATAGTTTATAACATTCACACAACACCTATTCAGAAATCTACAGGAATATTGAATAAGGAGAGACCTCATCTTTTTTTTTTATTAGATCTCAATGCAACTAATTGATGAAAATTTCATCATGTTAGTGTCGTGAAGTACAGTGCGCAGCTTTAGCTAACTCTTTTTTTTACTTCCTAAACACAGCATCAGGAATAACCTAGTGGGATCTTACTCGGTGATAGCGAATGATTAAAATAATAATAATACATAATGCATAATGTCATTCAACAGAAGTCATTATCCATTTTCACAACCTTCTATCAGGTTTCCCTATTTTACTGCTCTCGAGGAGCATACAGTTGCCATTTGTCAGAAGTGCAGAAAGTAGATGTAATATTTAACGAACGAGACTTACAACTGGCGGTACTGAAATCGGAAAGAAGTTGTGCCACGTACTAAGTATTGTAAATGGATCCTTCTCTGATGTATATCAATCATGCATTCACAGTCGTGCACCCTATCGTGAAGAAAAAGATGGTATTCCGCACAAACTGTACTGACAAACCTGGGAAGCTCATGGTTCTCTGACATGCCCTAGAAATACATAAATCACTTCTCCGTACAACAATAAAATCAATTCTAATCAATTTATTTATTATTAAAAAAAAAGAAAAGTTGCCACTATCTGTTGCATACCAGCTCCACATGCGAAAAACACCTCAGTTTGGAGCGAAGCCTTACTGAAGAAGTCTATGTGAACACCTTCCTTCTGGCACAACTTTTTGTTTTTCTACAGACAAGCTGAATTTTATTATTTAGCCCGGGTTTAGCCCTATGGCTGCGGACAGATCATCCCAGCCCTGTTGCATTGCAGTAGCATCGGTGCCGCCCGGCCAAGCGCGAGAGCTTGTGTGCGCAACTGTTTGCTATCCAAACTTCCTTTAACGTTTCCTCTAGGAGAAATTAGGAGTATTTACCAGTTTGAGATGTTGGGGAAATTATCCTGCTGATAGCTGTTATATTCACGTCTACTGTATCCTCCTCCAAAATCTACCGGAATGAAAACTTATTGTTCTGCACCGTGGCATTTTAAAGCTTAAATGAGTCTTCACCCACCCTCCCACCCCCCATTCCCCAACTTCAAAGCAAATTATTGTGTGATGGCAGCCAGGTGCCATAGCAGGATTTTCATTCTGATTTTGGGCTAAATCTGATTAATCATAAACCAGATCAAATAAAGGAACATCTGGTACAAGGTTTTTGCCATCAGATAAAGGCTCGACGCTAGCAGTCCAAATGACTGCTGTGGCAAACAGCCACGACTACAGCAGTAGGCAAAATTTTCCTCTGTGGCAAAAAAAAGAATAATATTTTCAAAAAATCATTCAAATAAATAGTAGTTTCACTCCAGAAAACCAAGAACAGAGTGTGTCACTGTCATTCAAGTCTAAAATAGTCCCAAAATCTCAGCAGGTGAGTAATAATTGTATCTACCACTGAAATATAATGTATAAGGTACCTTGTTTAGAGTTAAAAAAAAATGCAGACAAGCTCCACAGTCTGCACGATGCTTTTACGCTTTTAGCATAATCAGGCTCTGAATGTCATTTAAATGCACCTTTTAATATCACTTTGTCTTTCATCGGGGAATAGTAAGGCTGCAACAACAAAAAATGTTTTAGTTTATTTTACTCACTTTTGTTCTCTATATAGAAGGTAATGTGAAAATGTGCCCCAGGGTCTGCCCCATTCCATCGCAGCATAATCTGACTAGTTTGGGAGGAGTAGGATCTGTTTGCAGTACTTGAGTGCCCCCCATAGGCTGCTGCTCAAATAATTGTTTTAAACGGCATAAAACTGAAAATCTTTCCGTTTTGGGGAGAAGGAGTCTAAAAAAACTTAAAACCAAACAGCCCCTGCCCCCCAATCAAGATATAGCTCACAAAGGATAATTACAATGGGTGACATAACTCTAATGCTGATTCCTCTTTACATTTTATATATATATTTAAATTTTTTTGAGATCTATGTGTGTTTAGTAGGATTAAGGCTTCAGTTAATTCTAAATGTAACTTACTTGAATGTGGCCACTTAAACTGACAAATTATCTTCCCTCGTAAATACAATGTATTTATAAAAGCAGAATAGTTACTTTCCCAACAAAATCAACAAAGAATTCGAGGTTTATAGGAAAAGAAACTGCAAAAGGCTATTGTAACTTGCAGTGATGCAGTTCTCAAAATAAGAGAATTGACATGAATTCCTAGAGAATGAAAAAAAAAAACCGAGTTAATTATGATGCATACGTAAAAAGCAGGGACTTTAAAGTTCTCTCCTTTTATACCTGCCTTCCACTTGTCTTTGGTAGGTCGTTAAAATCTATTGTCCTGTTACCTGCTGGTTGATGTTAGAGTAAACACTGTGCTTTGTAGCTAATGAAACTTCAGGCAGGTGACCTTGGAGGTGTCAGACACCCCCTTGTCAAATGCCTACTCACCTTTGGAGCATCTTAAGGTGACAGAAGAGGCAAAACAAAGTACCGAGGAAAACAAAATCAACTGTGATATAAAAAAAAATAAAATAAAATAAAATTCAAGAGGTGCAGTCGTTGTGAAACCTGTTATGAAGTGCTTCACAATGGAACTGAAACCCTTCGAAGGGTTAATTCCCCCAGGCTCATTCGGCTAATGCTGTTAGGGAATCGCAGCATTTACTCTTTCAGGTCAGTAGATGGAATAACAATGAAACTCCGAAATTGCTACATGGAGGAGAAAGAGAGCTCAAATGAGAAAATGCAGTGAATGATGCTGACTGAAACAGCAAGGCACGGAAAATTCAAATTCAACTTCTGAACAAAGATCACATTCATCGTTATATGACCCTTCCTCAGATCAGAAGCAGGTAGATCTGCTGTCTGAGAAAGTGCACAAATGAGAACATCATTGCTCTGTATGTTAAATTTAACCCCTGTCCTGAAACTGCAGAGTGACTCTTCCCATAGAAGGACTTTGGCTCTTCTTGGTTTAAAGTCCAGTGCATTTGTCGTGAGCTTTCCCCTACAGGGAGGACTTCTGCTCACTTGGACTTGGATGATCTAGTGGGACACTCAGAAGCCTGTTTCTCTTCCCAAGTTCTGCAGTGTCCACTGAGTAGATCTGGAAGAAGTTTCCTTAAGCAAGTTGCTAGGCAGGTCTTCCTTGATAATAGTTTTACAATCACTGCTTGGGGCTTTAGATAGATTCCTCTTGAAAAAAATGCGATTCTAATTGGAAATGCAGATTGTTTTTCTTTCCCTCTCCCTCCCTCCTCTAAGGGATGGGTATCCTCCTCCTCTGGGCGGTACAAATTCTGCCATGTTCTTTATCTGGGCTGAAGATACAGGCAGTGGTAGTGGAGAAAAAGGAGAAGAGTAGAGAGACGAAAGGCCTTTATGATAAACTGATCCCTTGTTCCAGTGATCCTGGTTCATATGGGTACTCACTTCAATAACCTGAGAAGTGCTTTCATGGCTGTGTGCTACATGCCCGTCTAAAAAGAAAGCAGCAGCAGGCTGTGCACTCATACAGAAATGAAAGGGCACTCAATGTTAGGTAATACCAACGCCAGTTACATGTGCAAAATAACTTCAAAGGTTTCAAAATTTTTGTTCAATGCTGAAACAGCAGCAAAAGAGGGCAGATGATATCAAAACACACGTGTATGGCTGTGGCTGTGGGGGACCTGGCCTGAGACACTGGGACTTCACTTTCAGGTCTAATCACGAGGATATGAAACGGACCTGTTGTTCTCCTGCCCTTTTTCTTTGACAACGTAACAGCTCTTCTCTCCACATGTAGAAAAATGGAGCTCAGCTGTTCTTCTCCATGCAAGAGAGACACAGTTCAACATCCACACCTTCATTTTCAAAGGGTTTTCAAGGATTCCTGCCAAAGAAGTCTTAAAAGAAAATTGCAGCGGGAGGAGAGAGGAAGTTCTTTCACGGATAAATAAAAACCAGGTAAGAAACAAAGGGCGGCAGTAAATTTTCTCAGTGGAGAAAGTGGAAGTCACTACTGGAGTCCCCAGGGAGTCTAAATATTTCTGCAATATACCATACAAGGCAAGAAGACAGCACTTACATTGCGATTTACACTCGGGCTATTCTAATACATGCAGAAGCTTTGTGTACACCAGTAACCCAGTGCCCTTTCTCTGAATAAGAATGCAGGAGATTGAAGAAGAGTGAGTAAATGATACAGAGGGTGAAAAAGGACAGAAAGGGTAACCCAGGAAATGAACAGTAAAGAGAAACTCACTGGCAGCTGCACAAGTTGGGTATAGTGGTGCCGGTGGAAGCCTTCAGCTGATCTTAGAAACTTATTTAAATCAAGAAAAAAAAAAAAAAAAAGGGAGAGGTAGGATTTGGAATGACTTATCTGACCAAAAGAAGTGTTAAATAGCCTGTGACCCATGGGAAGATTATTGAATGAAGGCATCCTGCAGCTTTCAAAATCAAAGCTTATTTACTTCTTTATCAGTCAGGCTTTTTCTTTCTAGCGACTTACATCCCAAAGCTGGAACTTGGCCAATACTTTAAGATGATGAAAATAAAATTGCAATAACATATTCCCACCATCAGCTTGTATCAAACACTTTTTCTTAGAGGTACATGTTTATGCAAGAAAAATATTACAATAACAGATTCTCCCCCCCCATCAGCTTGTACTAAGCATGATTTCTTAGGGGTACATGTGTATGCAAAAAAAAAAGCCCCCACCAGACGCAAGGGACTGTACTTATGTCTTTCCTCAAAGTAAACAAAAGTATCTCTGCAAACCCATAAACTAGGAAGGAGGCAAATCCGTTTAACAATTACTCATATTAAATGCACTTTGATAGAAAGCTTAATTCCTTCTTTCTGAAAAAAAAAAAAAAGAAAGAAAGAAAAAAAAAGAAAAAAAAAAGAAAATCTATGAGGATAATGCTATAGCAGGACAAGATGCTGAGATTATTTGAAATGAAGGCAGGAAGATCTTGTAGTGCCCTATGACAATCCATCTGGGGAAAATTCCAAAAATATCCGGCGCTTGCTTTAATATAGTCTGTCCCAAAGGCAAAACTATTTGCTTTTCACAAGCATTTTTATGGCTACATCTTAAAAGTAATCACTGGCAGAGATAATTTATTGTTAGCCAGAGAGGATATTGAAAGGCAGGGGAGCTATTCATCATCTATGCAGATATGGGTGAGATCCTGGCCCGATGGAAGTCAATAGTAAAGTTCCCATTGACATCTGGGAAGCTGGGCTATTACTCTCCGTGCTGGAGGTTTGAGTGTGTGCTCTATCTATTAGGTCAAGTTTCTTGCTTGCATAATGCTGCTAATTTACACAGAGTTACATCACAGTTTGACTGAGGAAATATCATCAGTTTGCTGAAACGAATGCTTTTCTGCAAGAGTCACTGCTTCTAACATGAATAATAGGAATTGTTTCTGTGTTACAAGTGAGATGCAGGTATGCTCTGAAGGTCTAGATATGCAGGTGTGGTCTCTCTTCATTTGTAAAGACTTCTGAGGAGGCTATGATTCAATTCTTGCTGGTGAGAGAGTCACACTGTCTTCCTGGCAAGTCCAGCTGTGTTTAATTCTGCTTGCCTTGGTAGAAGTTTGCAATAGAGCTGTTGACTTTGACAAGCCAATAGCAAATCCAATTAACAATTTCAGAAATACCCACACTTAAAATGCTTACATCCAATTACACAGGCCCTTCAGAATAATCTACGCCTTCCATGTAAAGTGGCTACCTGAGCCCCAAGAGTTAACTCTGCAGAAAAAAAAAAAAAAAGCCAGTCAGAAAAGAATGTGCAGTTTGAAGGAAGCTATTGCCTTTTCTGTTGGAGATGACGACGATATATTTCATAGCAGATCCCTTGGTGACATTATGCCACTTAGATGTCATGATCAACGCACTCTCACTTCCGTTCAATATTTAGATCCTTTGTGAAACGTGTTGTGGATACTTTGTACAGCTTCATCTCCTCTGCGGCCATAAAGGATGTGATCAAATTATTTCTACCTGCTTGTAGACAAAGTGCTCTGGAGGCATCATTTTTAGCCTCAGCCCAGGGGAACTGAAGTGATTAAACAATTGCTGGGTAAAAATAGCACCACACATCACCACAGTCCATCTCAGAGTCAGCTGCAAACTAGCAGCAGCAAAGATGTTTGGTTTTACCCTTTTCTGGGCTGCCATCACAGCCAAAACATTCCCTTTCTCTGAATTGATTTGTTCTGGAAGCCCAAGTATATTTGTTTTCCTGAGCAAATCCTTATGATTAATAATAGTAGGTGAGAGTTATTTTGTGTGCTTTACTTTAATGAATAAAACCCAGAGCACGGGAAGATTTGTGTTCAAACAAGGCTTGAACAAAAAATTCAGTGAAGGGTTTTTGCTTTTCATGTGTCTTTTGTTTGGTGTTCAGGATTCAAACCTGCAGTACCACGTTCTGAATCCCTGTATGGAAAGGAAGGGTCTGAACCCAGTGGTGGATTAAAACACTCTATCCAGAATATCTGGAGCTGCTACATTTTATTCAAAAGCATGTGGCTGAGATGAGGAATGATAGCCTTATCTATGTATTTGTTTTCATGTTCCACTCAAACCAGGCTGAAAAGCCTGACCTCTCTTAATTAAATCATGAATAAGTATGAGATTTCCTTCCTTTAAAGCCCAGCCTGCTGCCTGAGCTCAGACTTTACATACTGGGCAGAGTTTGATCCTTCAGGTTCAGCTCATTGAACCCTGTTGTCAGCAGCTTAGAGTGGTATGTTCAAAGTGCAAGATCTGGTCTGGCATGTAAAAAATGAGATCTATTTAACAAAATCCTGGCAGCCTAGAGCCTTAAATTCAGATTCAAGAGACCCACTTGCCTCCTTCCCAGGGCACGGAGATGTCAGCCCTGGCATTCTGCACCATGATCCCACTTCCTGGGACCCACATTCCTCACTGCCACCTCAGGAAGAAGCATATGCTCCTGTCCAAGGTGATGGGCAGCACAAGGTGAAAACCCCAGCTGCAGGGCTTATCTGAGCTTCCCAAAGGTGGAGCCCCATCATGTTTTTCCCTGGGGGTGTGAGCGCACAGAGCAGCCAAGGAACTGGGGCAGCAGCAGTTCTGGCCCAGCATCAGAACCTGCCAGGAGCACACCCAGACCTTGGCGGTTTGGGCATGTGTAGTTCTCCTTACCCTTAGGTCCTACGCATGAGCTGCGTTCTGTCTGTCTGCTGTCATACTGCAGCTGGCCAACCATCCATCCCAAATTTTGGAGGGGAGACGCTCCTGATTAGGGAGCATATGTTGCCCTTCCCTGCGCAGTGCAGAAGGCAGCCAGCGCAAGCAGAGGTGGGTGGTGGATGGCACAGGAAGAAGCTGGGGGACGATCCAGGAAACGTGATCTGTGTTCAGCACGCAGAGAGGCATCAGATGCAAAAAAAAAAAGCATCTTAGTTCTGGCAATTCAAGACAGAAGTAATACTGCCTTCCTAATTTTATGGAGCGTGGATAGGAAACGCACAACCGGCTAAGGCTGCAGCACAGATGGAGCCCAACTGCCGGCAGTCTGGTCATTTAAGGGGGAATGGGGATGGGGCAATATATATGGGGTGAGGTCCTCCTCTTCCACTGGATGCTGGCTTTGTGCTAAAATTGTCAGGCATTGCCTTTGGTTTCCCCTCCTCACTTACCAGTTCCCCTAGGAGAGGAAGTAGTGAAAAGCAGATATTGCTGGATTGAACAATCTCCATTTGTCCCAAGATTTTTCAAATAGCAGCTGATTCAGTGCCTGCGTGGCTCTGTAAAAGAGCTGTGGAGGGAAGAGCCTGTGATAGTAGTTCTGTGATAGTCCTCTGGCTTTTCCATGCAATGCACAAAAGCCTTTTCCACTTTACCACATATCTGTAGCCCCAGAAGGGCACCATTGTCATCAGAAGCCAATATTCGCGTCGACTTCCAGAACACAGCGATTTCCTCGGAGGGCAGCGGGATTTTCCTGAGGGAAGTGACTAACCGGGACTTTCTCATCAAACAGCAGAGAGTCATACAGCAAACAAAGATTCAGATGCCAGCGTCACATCCCACTCCTCGGTGTATTAATTCTCAGTAACACCTGACCCATCCATGGGCTGCAGAAAGAAGGACCGTGCTGCTGCCTGCCTGCCTTGCCCTCGGCTGTTGAAGACAATGCTCATCCCGCTGGGTGGTAGAGAGAGGCTTTGTGAGCTTGCCAGGAGTCTATAAATGCCAGCACCTGAGCAAGAACACTAGGACAGATTGAAGAAGACATGATGACAACCTGAAGAAAAGGACTGATTAAGGGTAGTAGCTCCCTTTTGGAAGTGGGTGAACGCACAATGCATGAAGAATAGGTCTAATTTTGAAGTCAGACCATTAAACCTATGCTCTGACACTTGCTGTACCAATTTCAGGCACCTTAAAAGATGCTGTGGAATAAGCGTACATATGGTGAAGTGTGAGCATCCAATGTTTTGTTGAAATGAAGGCAGGGAGTGGGGAATTAGCTAAACATAGTTTCACGCTACACTGAAATACTCAACACAGGAAAATCAGGGTCATATTTTTTGTGTTGCATTAAGTCCAGGCCAGATTTAATGGCTGAATTTTGAGTTATTTTCTCCCTCACCGTTCCTGTCTTAGAAATCTCACAAACTCATTGTAACAGGTTCTGTAATGGCTTCATTGGCATGTGGACAGAACCACTGTAGTACTTTGAAGCCCACCCCAACCCCCAGTCTTGCTGTCAGGTGAGTATAGATGCTGTCATGGTGTTTTCTACATTAAGTTGAATCTCTTAGGCTAATTCAGGACACTCACTGCCAGCAACACAGTACCCAAATTTCAAATAAGCCTTCAAAGTAATCAACAATTTATCATTTATTTATGCATCCTTTTTATATCTAGCTTAACATTTAAGCATTAAGATAAAAAAAAAAAAAAGTCTTTGAGTTTACTATTGCATTTCTCTCTGCATAATTAGAAGTACGAATCTTTTTTGTTTGATAAATAAAACTCCTGTGATGGGGTGTAAGTCAGCTAACATTTCTGCTTTTAGTACATCTTTATTCCTGTATTTCACTAAAGGGAGTGGAAAAAAAGTCGATGTGTGTCATACAGTGCTCTTTTACATTTTGGAATTCATAACCCTCCTAGGACAATAGCATAAATGATGCATCGTCAAGTTATGCATCATCTGCTGCACGCACCTGACACTGACTGAAAAGCAGCTTTCCTGAAGAATCCCTTCACACGGTCAGACATGAGGGGCTCTGCTGCCCTAGGCAAAACTCCATCTTTACCAGTCACCCGTACAAACGGGTGCCGCGTGTTTTGCAAGAGCTACTCTCAAGACTTTCAAGTTCACCCTTTTCCTGTCACCCGTGTTACCTCTGCTTTTCAGAAGCAAGGCTGCTGCCATGGCTATTTTGTCTGAAAATGGAGAAAACATTTGTTCTGTGCTTTGAAACTTTTTTCTTTTCTTTTTTTTTTTTTTTAAAAAAAAAAGCTCTTCCTGCCCACCCCACTTCCCACTCCCGTTGCCTCTCTGGCTCCCGCTGGCCCAGCAAATGCTAACAGCAGTCCTGCCTCTATGGAAGAAAGAAGCAAAGACTTGCCACGCTGCGTAAATCAGACCACCTGAAAATGTCAGGCAAACAAAGCGGGTCCTTGTCCACTACAGCAGGAACCATGAACATCCAGCACTCACCTGAAACTCTGTCTTCACAACAAGGCAAAAACAAAACACCAGGGGGTTCGCTGTATATATTGATGGCTGTCGCTTGACAATGGAGGCATTACATAAAATTCAGAAATTTTCAACGTGGAAGCTGTCTGGAGAGAAAAGAAAACCTTGACCCTTATGCAGGTTAAAAAAAGAAAAAAAAAAAAGGAGATTATGGAGAACAATATCTAAAACAAACACTGAGGAATACTGGGTATTAGAGAGTTATTTGGTGATGGAGAAGAAAACTTATTAGATATGAGTTCCAGTAATAGCTTTCTATAGCAACCACAGAAATATGAGATCTGGGCAAAAGGAAAAAGAGAAAAAGATTTCTTTTGCCTCTGCTGATGAAGACAATGATTTTTCCTTGAATAAGGCTGGAGAAATTTATCAAAAGCCATTATTCATAACATGTTCAACAGGGGAATATGAAAATATCTTACAATGTACTAGGCAGGTGTCTTATTCTTGCCCCATATTCTTTCCTCTCCTCCCTAATGATGGTGAGAGAAAAAAAAATTGTTTAATTATTAGTTTTTCTTCTTTATGGAATAAGAAATGGCTTACTGAGAGGGATTTGCATTTTCGACCTTGTTAGGAAGTCAGCGTGCACCTCTACAGTCACTTATTGAAGGACTGAGATGAGAAGATTAAAATGTCCAATAATTTCAACAGAGAATTTGCATGTTCCGATCCTTAAATTGCAAAGATATTGCCGTAACTATGGCAAATATATACTTTTAATTTACCAAATGAGAAGTTGAAGGATGTAAAAAGTAGATTCGGAAGAGTAAAAATTTATCATGCACCTCAACCAAATTAAGCAGGAAAAAATGTTGTTTCTGCTTAAAGTCTAAAGGTGCTTAAATAATAGCTCTGTTTTGAAATTTATTTTATATTCAGAGGTATGCTTGGCTTATTTTTGCACTTCTTACAGACAAAACTTATTTAGTTTGGGTCTAATGATTTATTTAACTTATAATTCCCTGAATTCAACTATCTTTTAAGTTTCGAAGAAATTAGTCCAAGATATAAACAGAAAGATGAGAAAAAGGAAACCTTGTGTCCCGAACTTGAGCTTGACACTTGCTAAATGATTTTCAGTGATTAATTATAACTCAGACATGCAAATTTTTTGTTGATCCTCTCCTGCAATGGAAGTGCTTGCTTCTTTCAGCCTCTTCATCTTAGCACCTATTTTCATACTTTCCTATTGCTTCTCCAGCCTGTCCCCACTGCTACCTTGGATCAACCCTTACTCAAGCCTAGAGAAAGAAAACTGCAGCCCTACCAGATCTGCTGCCACCTTACTCAGTCCTGTCTGCAATGTCCTTGTGGAAACTCACGCACTCTTGTATTCGTGCCGTGGTTCTCGTCTTGTTCAGGTCGAGATGCCACTAGTAATAGACGCGCCATACTGACAGTAATAACGAAAAACAGTTGACAGGAAAGAAGAAGGCTTTTCCTTTTTTACCTCGCTGCTTGAATCCCTGCTGTCCTAGAAGCACCAAGGGCTTCATATCCCCATTTTAAATGTACCTGTGTCAGCTGAAAGGCAGCATAATGTAAGATTTATACGTTGCAATTATAAAGTATTATTTTTAGACGTTTCTCCAGCATTACAACATTTCAGCCAAAATCTAAAGTTGCATAAAAGAGCACTCAAAATGTAAACCTTAAAATGCAGTTTTAATAGCATCCTCAGCTTGGCAGCAACCCAGCATGGTATTGCTCCACTCCCATACCAGTAAAAGCAATAAACTGTGTAAAGACTATGGGTAGGGGAACACAGTCAGGAAGCACCTGTACAGAAATACTGGTTTCTGTTCTGCCCACCAGAACATCCCATTCAGAGCTTCTACAGTTAAAACTTCAATCCTGCAACTAAGGCTTTAATCCACATCCCAGTACTGGGGGGGCATCTGTATATATATGTCAAAACTGGTTTGGTAGGTTTCTTTGGACTTGATGAGCCAAGAATTGCTAGATCCAGAAATGGACTATGGTCAAGGTAAAACTCATTAATTAGGAGCATGTTGGTAAAAGCCACTTTATTTGAAGAGAAATGGCAACCTTGGCACAGGAGTTCTGAGTAATTGCCAGCCCCTGTCTCTCACCTGAGAAATGCCAGGTGAAAAACTAAAGTCATCATGGCCTTGTCTCTCTCCTCTCCTAAACGTTCCCTGTCCTCACAAAAAAAGTCATTGAGAGAGAGGACGGGGAAAAAAATACTGTTACTTCAAATCTGAATTTCTCACAGTTTGAGTTTATACTGTGCTGCAGAACATGCTCAGATATCAGTTATCCCATTTGCACAGCAGCTTACCTTGCAATACCCCACTATTTGTGAAGAAAACAAACCTCTTAGACATCTCAAAACATCGTCTTTCACTTTGAGGTTTGGATTTTCTTTCTCTCAGGTGGTGTTCTTCTCTGTTACATCTGACAATGGTCTGTTAATCAGAGTTATTTCCATATATCTGATACCTATTTATAATATGAAGAAGAAGATGTATGGGAGCAAGACATGGAACCAGAGCTCCTTTCTACCAACCGAGAGCCCTACAGGTTAAACTGAGAAACTCATGTTTCTCCCTACTTACAGTCCTCTGGCAAGTTGAAACAGGAGACCTGGAGGGTGTCCCTCTGGCTAGGGAACCCCCTGGTACAAGGGAAAAGGAGTTCACATCTCCTTATGGAGGGTCTAGAAATGGGTCTTTTGGTTAGAAACACTTAGATTGCGTACGGGTCAGTAGACCTCATCGTCCATCTGGGTTTTAGAAGGAGAAAGCCCTACCTGGAAGGGCAGCAATGGGCAGCTACCTTTACAAGATGCCTCTGGGCTTCCTTCCAGGCAACACAGGTACTGAGCTCTCAGCCTCTGCTCAGCCAACTGAGCTGAGGACAGCAAGGTGATTTTAGGCTCACCTCTGTTATTGGTATTTCTTGCTGCAAATCAGAGCGCAGCCCTGCTCAGTACATTCGGGGTTTTTTTGTTCTTACTTCTGAGACATTCAACTCTTAGTTCAAATTCCTAATACTTAGAGCTTTTGGTCCTGCTATTTTTCATCATTTTTAATTCGAGGCTTGTGACTTGTAGCTGTTTAGTGAGATCCTTCAGGAAGACAGGCCTTTGCATTGCAGCAGCACTCGAGAGCACTTACACATCCTGTGTGTTTGCACGTGAAACCAGTTTCTCTGAATTTCATTCTGCTCCTACATAATGGCTGCTCTGCCTACTGCAGTATAAAATTAACTTCAAGGTGAGAACTTAAACTGTGTGCATCGGCACAAAAAGAACCCACCCCAAAGTTATCAGCAAGAATATATTGTAAGAGATTATGCTGCAGAAAAATACCTGCTGCTGCTCCTTCCACCCCATTTCTGATGCAATCTCATCATGTAGCTCAGCTCTTTTTAAAGGAATAAGCTGAAATAATATTGCAATAGCGATATGCAGTCATGATTCAAGTTACACCTTTGTCTTCTGCTCGTTAAGAGAACCTGAAAATGTTAGCAAATTATTACTTCATTAGCATAGATTCAATTTTATTGACATATTTTAAATTGATGCAAGGTCTTGCTACTATGGACCGTATAGATATCGTCCATTAATAGTAACATTAAATTCATATAAGTCTGAATTTCAGGATAGGACCAAAACCATGGGACTCTATTGGTAGAACAATGTTAAATTTAGCAGTAGAAAAAAAAAAAGGAGCCGCGATCATTGCACATACTTTTAAGTCTTTTATGGACAGGATGGGTATGTGCAAAGGGTGAAAACAGGTTCATTAATGGTGATTTCGAAAAACCACAACTGTACTTTTATAGAATTATAAAAGACCATACTGGAGGATTTCAAATATAGCTCCCTACATAAAATGTTGTTAGTTTGTCTTGTCAGTCCGCTGATGCGTGTGTGCTGCTCCATTTGGCATGATGGGAAGCTGTGGGTGTCTTGCTGGAGTAATAGAGCCCCAAGTGAATATGCTGGCAATTTTAGAATGATCATTTTTATTCCCTTTCTCTTTAAAGCTCTTTCTATAAAGGCTTTATGTTTCTCTGAACTTTTTCAAAGTTGACTGTTAGGACAATGGGGTTTTTAATCTACCATCATCTCCATCCTTCTCTCTCTCCCCCTTCCTCTCTTGTTTTTCCTGTCTGTTAAGCAGAGATTTGGGGATATTTTATTTCACCACCCCCTTCTCTTTGCAGTGACTTCAGAAGAAACTCCAAATCTGAATAATCTCACTAGCTAGGCTAATAACTTTGTATTCACACTGTAATAGACTTTCTGGGTTACTTCAAATTTATTTCCAATAACCAGGCATCTCCCATAAAACTCACCAGATCTGAGCTGGAATACTGGGTCATTTTACATACTCTTTCTCTGAAAATGTTAACAACAGTAATAAAAACCCAAACCAATCAGCTGATTTAAGAGCCATTCTGAATACACAGAGATTGCTTCCTTAATTTTGATTTTAAAAGTCTTTCTATTTTTACTCCAAGATATAATTCACATTATTTAGGAGTTATTCTAAAATAAGCAATTAATAGATTTTTATTTTCCTTTCATTTAGTATGAAATAGAGAGCTGTGGACTCGGCCCATTATTCCTGGATATCTGCTACATGAAAACTACAAACATTCTGAAGTTTCCAAAACAAACAACCCCAAACCTAAAAGTTAGCATAAAACCTCAGAAATCAGCCTGAGGGGAAGCTCAAGGAAATGAATAAAAATATCCAGAAGGAATTAGAGTTAACACTGGAGAGACAGTAATTGGGTTGACTTTAGACTAACTAATTCACACACTGAAAGTCTCATGACTTGGGGGATTGGGGTTTTTTGGTTTTTTTTTTTCTTTCAATGTGCTTAGACTTGTCTGCAGTCTCATTTTTGGCCTTACTGGAGAGATGTGACTTGTGCTGCATATTTCCTACACTTCTTTTTCTCATTGCCCGAATATATACACATGCATATATGTATGTATATGTAGATGCTGTTTTGTTGTTTTTTTTTTTCAAATTTATATGGAAAAGACTTTCTTTTAAATTAAATACACCACAAGCAAACTACTGCAAGCCAGCAAAGTAATTACTGCCTGAGGTAGACGGGCTGCAGTCCTGTGCTCATATGTGACATTTCCCTGGCAACTGTGTGACACAGGAGCTAAAACTTCTACTTCAAATACAGTGCTAAAGCCTCCTTCTTCACCATTAAAAAGTAAGTTATGATATTCTGCCTTTTTAGTAGGGAAAAATGCATACTGGTGCAGTGTGGCTAAGTTCTGAGCGTTTAGCCCAAGGTAACATAAAAATAAATTCACTTACTTCAATAAAGTAATTTCAAATCTACACTGGAGTAACTGAACATAAGCATTTTTCACTTGAACTCAAAATTTCTTCCAAACTGAATCGTTCAAGGAGATCCCAGATTTTCACCCAACACCACGCAGAGAGAGGCTTTTCCCCCCTTTGCAAAATTCAAACCTTCCCTTGCCGTATTAACTACCTAGATATTCATACAGTCAGCACAAATGACTGCGATGACTCTGCCAAAGAGAGATACATTTGCAGTCAGCAATCTCCTCTCCTCAGATGTCATAGCAAGAAAGTAAACAAAATCAGAAATTAGACAATAACAGCAAAAAACTCTGGTTTGGTATTTTCAGTATAAGAACTCACCTTCCTGTGAAACTTTCTAGGCTTTTTGTGTAGCTTCTGCATGACCAGAGGACCTGACACTATATATAGAGAGATATGCATATACATATACAGTTTATGAGCCCTTACGCAGCTAGTACTTTGCAGACAAACATATTGGCACAGCCTTAAATCAGAAATGAGATCCACATTTTGAGCAACTTGGCCAAACTAAGGTGAAAAGTTAGAGGCAGGAAAAGATTTTGTACCACATTTTTCTTAGTGGTGTGTTGCTCTTCCAGAAAGCAGTGATGAGGGAGCACTTTGTAGGACATCTGGAAACCTGTAAGGAGAAAGGCAAGGGGCAATGTTGAGAAAATCATGCTGGAGTTTATCCTTTCCAATGAAAAAAGTTGTTTGCTCCCCAGCCTGGCTCATGGAGTCGCAATTTACAGTTTGCACACCTGGATCTTCTGGATAGACTCAATGAAAGCCTCTGTCTGAACTCCCATCTATTCAGATTACTGCATTTCTTCAGATTCTCCTGTGGAGCAATATTGTACCCACGCTGAGTAATATAGCTTGGCCTCTAGATTGCTCCAGGAGCTTTCGGAACGATTATGAGCCAGTATTTCTAGTCCAAAGGTCTGTGAGAGTCAAGATGCTTACCAGCTTAGGTGGTGCTATGATTGCAAAAGAACAAAAAGAACCACTAAGTCTGGCACCTTTTAACCAGAAAGTACCTCTTGAAAGCATTATAGTTGCTGAGAAAAGTAAACATGTCTATTTTCATCTCAGATTTTTTTACTTGTGGAATGTATAATACTATATCTGGCTATAAAGTTAGAATGAAAGACAAACAAAATAGTAGGATATTTTTCTACTGCATTTTTTTTGCTACTGGAGAGGTTACGGTATCGACAAATCATCTCAATAGTGTGGCCTCACCTGTAATTGTATCTTCAGTTTTGCTTATTTCATAGAACACGTAACACTAATAAAGGAATATACTGAACAAAGATGCAGACTGTAGAAAAAAATGACTAGAAACCTTTAGATAATTTTGGGGTTTATATGTGGATAGATGTAAAATAATAAGGCAGTTTATCTTGTGCAGAAACGATGAAAAAGGAAGCAGTGAATAAAATACTAAGTGCTGTATATTACTTACCAGGAGGTAAACTCTGAGATCATCGAAACTTTCCTAATGTAAGAGGGATAAAACATTCCATAAAAATGAAAGCTCTCACCTTTCAAACATGTAAGAAGACATAAAATTCTACATCTTCTCTCCCAACTTCTTCTCACACTACTAACTGCTGGAAGTCAATGCTACTCACTGTTGGGATTCTAAATAAGGGCTTGTACAGACATTAAGAGCGTCCACCACAAAATGTACAGTGACAACTTCATAAGATGCTCACACTTCATGGAATTAGCCAGCCATGGGCTGCAGTCAGAAAAAAAACCTTCTCTGTGCAAGCTTGACCCTTCTGAGGAGTCCTTGTGTCTTTCCAAGGGCTAGTGAGAAGAAAACTCCTGGGTTTTTTGACCATGCCAAAGTCCATAGTGATATTACACTATCTCCTGAAACATAATAAAAGTGATTTTGATTTTTTCTGCATCCAAAGCAATTAGCAACATTGCACAGGGTCCCTGAACCGCTATGAATATGAATAATTTCATATTTCATGGAATTCAAGTCTTCTGTTCCAAAAATTATTCCTCCCAGCTTTTTCCTCTCTAGCAGTCTCTCAGTGGAGGTACCCAGGACATTATCTCTGCAGATGGGAGAAAGCATATAAAGAAAGAGGAGATTAAATGCAATGTTTGTTTGAGTTTGGTCTTGGCACTGTATTGACGCAGTCTCTTTGGCTTGCACACAGGTAGATGGGTCATTTGCTACTCTCCAGAATACATCAGGCTATATTCCCTGCAAATAATGTCATCAGAAATCATGCCCAGGTGAAATTATTCTCCACCTACCTGCTGGTTTTGCTGTCAAACCTAATGTGTGCTGTGAGCAGGGAGCTGGGGAGTGAACATCCTGTAAACACTTCTGAAAGGCAGGGCGGGGAAGAGGAGGATGGTTCGTGTTGCAGTTAAAAGTATTTGCTATTGAGTCATTTAAAGATTTCCCATTTTTCAGAACCTTTTAGCTACCCTGGTTCAATGTGACATGATATATACATAGGCATACACCAGGTCCTGTCAGCCAAATAAATGTCACGTCAGTACCTGCAACATCTGAATGGAGAATAATTTGCTAATGTTGTGTAATGAGGTGTCAGGTCGCTGCTGCAGCATGAGGAGGCTGGTGCCACGGTGACGTTGGCATTACCTTTTCCTGCCGTAGAGGGAAGAGGAGCGGTGGCAGCTGTCGGGCTGCAGGTTTCCCCTCCATCCTCCTGCCAGCCCTGTGGGACTCATGCCCAGCAGGAGCGGCTGCTGGAGCAGCTGCCCGCTCCTCACCAGAGAAGGGGCAGATGCAGGAACATCTGCAGAAATGCATAAATCTCCTGGAGGGAGCACCAAGGGCCAGTCTTTTTTTTGCTGGAGAAGGCTGCACATAATTTATTTTCATTCACGGTCTTTTCCTTTCATGCTAGCAGATAAGTAATCTTCCTCTTCTCAACTCCATCCTTAATTATAGTAGACAGAAGATTATTTACCACGTTGCAATTTCTTTCAGATCCATTAGTTTGCTCAATGTACAGCTAACCATGGCATTACTTCCCTTTGACAGTGTTATTGAGAAAGGGTTTGCTAAACACAAAAGCAACATGTTGGTGTAATAACGCTCAAAGCGTAGCACTTGCTCTAGCTGTGGTTTAAAGGGTTAGGGAGACAGAGCAACAATATGCCTTGAATTTGCACAATCCACCCCACAGGACCATCAGAAGACTTTCATAAGAATAATTGATAAAATAATCTTGGAAAGCACTTTCGAAATGGGACTATATTAAGTTTATTAGCATATAACAGGACTATATAATAGGTCAAGTCGTTAACTGGAATATTGTTATAGATTGAAGAGAGAACCTGATTTTTAAAAATAAATTATTGCATTATTTTTACTTTTACTATTATTTCAATAGTCAAATGTCTGTTATAAAATCTGCCTTGAAACATTTGAGGATGAATTTTATATTCCTTCCAAAGTAGACACCTCCAGCACCAATACGCTGGTTACTTTCATATATTTCCATGCTCTTATCTGTAGCCTTGATGGTTTAAAAAAAAATTGGTTTGTTCACTTTTTTCTTTTTAAAAGAAACGCTTTTCACATGATTCCCAAAAGCGGGGCTTTTAAGTCAGCGACTATGAGAGTTCATATCACTCCATCTCAAGCAACAAAAGACAGACAGAGTGGACAAGGAGCAGCCAGGCAGTGCACAGAGGTAAAGGGACTATTTCAAAGGGCCAGAGCAGAGTGGAGGAAGAGGAGGAGGATTGTGAGAGGAGTGTCGAGCACTCAGCCTTTGCTGGGTCATGCCAGAAGGTGAATAAAGGAGTGAGAAGGATGGTGGCTCCTTAGGTTCTGCCATACCCTGCTGCCAACAGCAGCTCCCCTTCAAACCTGGCAATTAGATTGAGGGGGTTTTAATCCTATTTATATTTTCAAGACAATCTCTGAATGTGTTAAAAAACTCAAAAAGTCATGTTAAGAACTCAAAAAATCGTGCTAAAAACTCAAAAAAAAGATAATCCTCAGACATACCAACAAGACCCTCTTGGCTTATACCCTTTAAAATGCCCAGAAGAAAGCTGAACTCATTTTTTGCAGTCTCAGGTGCCTGCTCTCCAAGCAAGGCTCCTTTCTGGTGCCCCCAGACATCTCACAAGATTATTCCCAGCCTTCAGAAGAACATTAAAGTCTTTCCACATAACCGCTCGCTAAGTGTTGAGTTTTTCCCTTAGGAGAAACGGTACACGCAGTTTATCTGTTTCACCTCCCAGCTGGGCTGCGGGAACACTCCCCTGTGTTTCTCCCCCTCGCAGCAATCCCCTCCATCCTGGGTTCTTACTATCAGCAGAGGACCTGCTGCCTGTGAAAGGAGGTTTTCTTTCTCCCTGGGAAGCGCACGCAGGCATCCTTAGAAAGAGAGCGCGTCAGTGCCGCTGTGTTGCGATGTGCTGCAATGCGAGGAGCATCCTGAGGCTTTTCCTACTATCAGCATTGACTCTCCCTCATTACTTGGTTTTGTTGGGTTTTTTTGTTGTTGGGTTTTATCTTTTCTTTGCAATGCTGAAAGAAATGCTTGCACAAATTATAATAATCTTTTTTTTTCTTCTTTCTTTCTTTTTCTTTTTTTTTTCCCCCATAAATCTAGTAATGAGCATCTATTTTTAAACACCAGTTTTGATCTTGCGTGTGGCAGCAGCTCAGGTTATAGATTAGTTACTGGGGTAGTGAAATTAATGAAATCTCTGCTGCTTAGCCTAATAATAAGAGGAATATGGCCAAAGGGGAAGTGGAGTTTGAGTGGAAAAAAAACCCAACCCTCAACATTCAGTTACAGTAACAATTGTGTTATATATTTTTATATTGATTTGAAATCCACTGTTTCTTTAGGTCCCCATTCAATTCTCTGCCTGCTGTTACCCCGGGGTCTGGGGTTTAACAAGCCTTTCAGATGAACGCTGCACTCCTGCTTTTCACAAACGCTGTTTTAGACTTTGAAAACTCGGGGATGTGTTCTTCCCGTGTCTTACCTCCTGCTACCTTTTTTGAGCTCTTCTTTCTATCCGTCACGACTCGTAGCAGAGCATTTCAAAACCAAAACCTGAGACCCCCGAAGATTATTTCGTAGTAAAGAACAGCTTCCCGTGCAACTTCTTGCAGGGCACAGTCAGGCTTTGCAATATTCTATTCACTATTTTTATTTGCAGCTTGCTCAAGTCAGCAAGGAGACTTCAGGTGACGTCTGCATCTCAAGCCTGTATATATTAGCTGTCTGTACGAGTGGCCAACTCCCACTCATGGTACTCCTACATCCCTTGATCATATTCAGTACTTTGTAATCATTGACTCATCGGTTGAGTTAAATCTAAGCCTAAACTTGAGTCTTCTAATGTCTTAATTGAAAAAGTGAAAAAAAAAAAAAAAGAAGATCAATTTGAAGCAACTGCTGCTGTTATAACTTCAAGGATAATTTTCAGGCAGGGTTTTAGGGAAAAAAAAAACCCAACCCTTGTGTTATATCTGACTTCTGACTTCTCTTTCTTTTTTTTAAAACACAGCTTACTTTTCAAACATGTCTTTCTTTGATAAGCCTCAGAGCACTAGCGTTAGCAGAAGTTCTGAATCAACATATCTGTCAGCGATTCTTTTTTTTTTTTTTTTAAATGAAGCAAATAAATTAAAGATCAAAATGGGTATTGGAATAATACAATGCATTTCTTCACATGAGGGAGTGACCTCGTTTGCCACTCTGCTTTACAGGAGCGATGTGCTGGCAATGCTAATCAAGTGCTACCAATTCACATGCTTTCTCAGTTAACTACCGTCGACTTCAAGAGGGGACACTTTTTAAATCCTATAGTGCTGTATGATACGTGATACACACACACACACAAAACCCCGTGTGTCACGGTGCTTGCCTGCTTAACACAGGAATGACCCAGGTATGGGACAGGGAGTGGCACTGGGGCTATGGCTCTTAGCTGAGTGATGCTTCAGCTTTGTCCGGAACTGGGTTCCTATCTGCAGAAATGGAAGGATCGAAATATGTATTATAACTAAGGAAAGGAAAGCCGGGACCATCATACTTGGCCCCCTGATCACCCAGGGAAATTATTATTTGGAGAAGACTTAGAGGGGATCTTATTAATGTTTATCAATATCTAAAGGGTGGGGGTCTAGAGTATGGGGACACTCTTTTCAGTGGTGCCCAGTGATAGGACAAGGGGCAATGGGCACAAGCTGGAACGTGGGAAGTTCCACCTAAACATAAGGAAAAACTCTTTACTGTGTGGGTGCCAGAGCCCTGGACCAGGCTGCCCAGAGACGTTTGTGGAGTCGTCTTCTCTGGAGACTTTCAAACCCCGCCTGGATGCAATCCTGGGCAACCTGCTCTGGGTGGCCCTGCTTTGGCAGGGTTGTTGGACTAGATGATCTCCAGGGGTCCCTTCAAACCCCCACCATTCTGTGACATGGCCACAGGTGAGTTTCCCCTGGTTTTCATCCATTTGACACATGGACCCGTAGCAGGGGAGCAGGGGGCAGATGACAGTGTGTGTTTCAGTGTGAGCTGGGAGTTCAGGGCTCCCCGTTACTAGTCCACAGTCAACTGTTTGTCTTTGCTCCTGTTGTTCCCAGTGACTGACAAATTAGAGTTAAGCTGAGTATGCCTTCTTTCCTGAAATCCTAACTTATCCTTTCCGTGTAAATACCCATTTAGTATCTGTATCTTGCTCCCACATTTGTAAATGAAAATAATAATATTCCCTTGCCTTGTATGATGCAATGGAGTTTAATACATTAAAGATAGTGAGACATTAGTTGCTATAGTAATATACTATTTAAACAACTAAGGAAAAAAAAAAGAAGTGTTTCTAACAAATGCAGTTTATTGAAGGCTACTTGTTTTGCATGAAACATCTCTGGGATGGTGAACACATGATGTGGGAAGTCTCCAAGAAGCTATAAAGGAAAAGAGCCCGGTAAGGACTATGAGGTGCCCAGTGGCAGCAAACACTGAGCATGGAGAAGACTTTCCCATACTGCCCACATCCAGGCTTAGCTGGGGTGGGTGAATTGTCCATCTGATACCCTCAGCCTGGGAGAGGTACCTCTGACCATGCCTTCACAGACCAACCGAGGTTCATGGTTTGTTTTAGGAAGAGACAGCAGTCACATCCAGTGCCTGTGGAAAAGCCAACTGGTTTGATCATTTGTATAGACATAGAAGCCTGGAGCGTAGCTCCCTTCCCACTGGAGCCAACTGAATTCTCTGCTGCTTGATTAAACTGTCTTTGGAATATACCTCTGGTCCTGAGATCAGAAACACACCAGTAGCTTGTGGTGCAATGGTTAAGGAACTATACTGTGGAGAGGGAAATCTGGGCTTGAACTTTCCCTGGCAGAAGGTGAAACTAAATATATACACTCCATTTCTTGGGCAAACGCCGTAAGAAATAGCTAGCGTATATAACACATAAGCACTACTACCAATCATGCTCTCGAGGGCCAAGTTTTAAAAATAAAGTGACTTCATCTGTATTCTTCACATGTTTGTTGGCTGTGATCTGTGAACAGCTATTAGATCAAATTCCTCAAGAGATTTAGGGAAAAGAAGGCGGATTTCTGAGTCCTGATCAGCCTGACGAGTGAAGTAGGCTCCATCCTGCCGAGAGGGGAGAAGCTGTAGGCAGCAGAAGAGGACAAACCCTCCATCCCCAAGGGGGTACCAAGCAGCCAGAAGGGCATTTTGAGCAAAACCTTCGACTCAGGTGCTTCACTTCAACCTAGGTCACACTTCAGACACCTGCTTTGTTTTCAGATCTTGTCCACAATCACACTGAATAATTTCCTAAGTGGCCGTAAGTGGAAGAAGAAAATTGGAAGCCTACCGCATTCTGTAGATATGCTCCTTAGTTATGAAGGCAAGGTTAATTATTGTCATTTTATTTCAGATCATGATCCAGAAAAGATTAATGTGACAAAGAAAATGATGGGGTTTTATGAACATTTTCAAAGTTGTGTATTTTGTAATTTATCTTTAAAGGAGAAGGATTATTTTATTATTT